>JAUZSV010433797.1:0-10166 GCA_034780495.1 Parotocinclus cesarpintoi | reverse complement strand
CCATCACCATCATCATCACCATCATCATCATCATCATCATCATCATCATCATCATCACCATCATCATCATCATCATCATCACCATCATGAACCAGCCAGCGTGAATAAATTAACCAACTCCTACCTTTGTGATTCCCACCGAGCTCCAAACGTTCCTGTTCCTCCATGAACACGGTTCTTTAATTGATTTTACCTGCGGGCTCGTGCTCATTTGAACCACCGGGTAGTTGGAGCAAAATCCTGGGATGAACTTTCCATTTCTGGACGTGGATTCCATACCATTAAAGTGCTTTTGGTGGATTGTGTGTAAGTACAGCTGTAATGACTCGATATCACCACTTGGTGGCAGAAGTATGTCGAGTTCTAAGATTTCCGTAAGTTTGTAAATCCATTCGACTCAAATTCTCTAAATGGTCTGAGGAACAAATTTAGAGCAAATAATTGCATTGAAACCTTTATTCTGAACAATTAAGGTGCTGGACTTTTTGAATCAGTACTAACACTGTCCCACACCTCAGGAACTGTGGTCCAGCTGTCCAATCACAATAGACTCTTTATCTGAACCTTCTGGGCATGTTCTGGTCATCAAACGGGCCTCTTGTTTAGAGCTAGCTTCTTGAGCTTCCACTACCTGAGATGTTTGGTTGTCAGTTCTCAGTAAATCATCTGAGCCAGAGAAGGAACCAATCTTTCCTGCATCTTCGTTTTCCATTGTGGAAAGCATCTGGTTTGAATTTTCAGCATTTGTTGAAGACGTGGTCATGGTCGTGGTCGTTTCCCTTAGCTGGTCAGTCTGAGAGAAGAAAACATCCATTAGCTTACTCCTCAACATTTTGAATAGCCTAAAGTGAGCAAACCAGATCTCGGCCTGTTCTTCATCTGATCTGGACGTCCCTGAGGTTCTTGATGAGCTGGAGCTGGAGCTCTCCTCATGTGAGTGTAAGAACGCCTCCAGAGAAGCAAGTACAGATGTTACAATATCAGAAACAGCAGATTCCAGCTGTTCTGATGAAACCAAAGAGGCATTTCTGAAAGTATCGCCAGATTGGCGCAGTTTGGTCACAGACACGCTTGGTGATCTCAACAGAACGTCACTGCCAATGCTGGCCACATCTCTCTGGACTTTTTCAGAGGACAGACTTTGGACGTCGTGATCAGAAAGTGTTTCTGGGAGATTGCTCATTGAGCTCTCCAAAATCGCAGCGACCAGTTCATCGATGAATGAATCTAGATTAAATGGGATCTCCTCGCTGTCCAAGCTGATCTGGTCGAGAAACAGTGGAGCTTCTGGTGTATAGGATGGAGGGATAATTGTGCTTGTGGTTGAACACTTTGTGTCCATACTGCTGGCAGAGGAACCCGTTTTGTAACCAGATTTGAGAGAATGTTGGACAGATTCAGTGAAGAAATGTCTGATACGGCTTCTCAGCCACATGAAGATGGATTGTGGGGCAGAAACAGTTGTACCTTCTGAACCAGATCCACTGGAGAGCTCTGCAGATAAAAACGTCTGAGAGCTACGTTCAATGTTTGATGTGTAAGAACACATTGACTCTGTGAATTTGTCCAAATTGTTAACGACTTCTTCTGCGATACTGGGAGACTCTGAGCTTAGTGGTGATGCAGCTCTTCGTAAAACCTTCACAATCTCTGTAGGCTTTATCAGCAGCTCTTCAGATCTGACCTGTGGCTGGTGAAGACTCACACATGACCTGGATGTGGTCAGCAGTGAATCACTTTTATGTATTTCCACAAGTTTTGGAACGGCACCATCGCTCATGGAATAGTGGATGAGCTTGGTCACCTGTGGACCTTCAGCTTCAAACTCCACTGAGGTCGAGCTAATCAAGCTTTCTCTGGAAGGTGATTCCTGGACCTTGATGAACAATCCAAACACCTTCTCGTGCACACCTCTGCAGATCTTGTGTGCAGTGGAGGCAAAGCTCTTCTGGGAATGAAAAGGTCCAAATGGGATTTTTCTTACGTGCCTTAGGAAAGGAAACAAACCTGATGCAGAAGGTCCATCCTCATCTGGACTCGTTGCGTAAAACGTTTTGGAAAGGTCATCGTTATGGACTTGTGATACTTCTTTCTGGAATGTGTCCCCAAACAGTGTCTCTACGCCATGGGATGAAGAAGGTGTGACCATTTTTTGGGTTGTACCTTCACTTGGATCCAGATTTCCGGTTGAAGATCTGCTTGTGGTCATAATACGTTCCAACTCCCGCATCGTGCTCTGGATTTTAAAGCAGGACTTTGAGATGTTACTGCGGTAGAGCTGAACCATGTCACAGATTATGTTATTTGTGCAGGTTATGGCGTGCAGGTGCAGATCCGATTCCCTGGCGTAAGTGCACTCATCCAGTACCAATGTAGATGTTGGACCAGCCTGGCTTACATCTCTGATCTCCTCAAAGAAGTACCTGACTTTCTCCAGAACGATCTGCAACACCCTAAATACCAAACCCTCAGTGGTGCTACCAACCACAAACCGTTCAGACATCCATTCAGCACGGGGGAAGCTGGACCTGGACAGATCGTCCTGCGTTGACAAAATGAAGCCCACAATCTCTTTTGCTGTGGACTCCACCTGACAGAGGATGGCATCTGATGGGAATCTGGACTTCACCATCGCCTGCTTCATCACATCCAGATCCAGCTGATTTGTAACATGGCTGAGCAACACGGAGCTGCCACTGACCCTCCAGATGCAGATGTTACTCAGAAGAACTTGGCTCACAGCACTGGAAGCTTTGAACGTGGCCTCCTCAGATCTTGCATCACTAACACTTCTCTCAGAGTGCCACGTTGAGGCTTTGAACTTTAACCTTTCTGCAGCGCTGACCATCAGATCTGTGGTTTGTTCCAGACCACGTGCCTGGACTCCATCGCCCTCCAAGGCATCAAGAGTGACCGTTACAATTTTTCCAGCGATTCTCAGCATCTCTGGTAAATGTGGGACTCTCAGACCAGAGCACTGGGGCTTAATCCTGGATCTGAGAACGTTCCTCAATTTGGTGACAAGACAGGGAAATTTCAGTTCCTCTTTCCCGGACGCTGTTGCTTGCGTTTTTGTGGAGGTGAGGATATAAAGAGCTTCTTGTATTAACGTGTTAATGTTGTTGATCACCTTCTGTGGCTCAAACCGAGACCTCGATGGAGAAGAAGTTGTGATTGTTGAATAAACACACTTTACACTATTTTTTTCTAAACATGCAGACATTTCTTGTCCCTCACCTTTGCCTCCTCCCATCACACTGATCAGTCTCCAGATGTTTCTCCTCAGCAGAGACCATGCCTGTCCAAGGTATCTCCGTCTCAGTGCTCTCCACATGAGTCACAACCCTCACACACAGCTTTGCAAACTCCAGTTTGGACATCTTAATTATGAAACGAACCGCTAAATCATGAATCCTGCCAATCCTGCATTATTTATCTAAAGTCAGATTTGGTTCCTCACCTCGTCTGGCATCTCTGAGGTCAGGTTCTTCCATTCCCTATCAAACATTCGTCCATAATTATTACAATATATGCATAAAACATGTAGCTCATGTAGATAAGAACCTACTCATCGCTCAGGCTGATTAGGATGTCCAGGATATCCAGGAGACACTGGAGCTTCTGGGCAAAGGTGGTTTCCTCTCCAGTGCCAGGTGATGCCAGCTCATTCTGCTCGCTCGCCATTTCCAAAAAACTCTAAGGAACGTTTGGATCCATTTCACAAGAAATTAAGGAGGTCCAACCCGGTATGAGCAAGGTGTACCTAATAAAGTGTCCGGTGAGTGTATTAAATCTTAATAAGGGTAAATCAGGACGCTCCTACCTGTGTGTGTCCCCTCAGCCTAGATTTAAAGTTGATCCTCTATAATCACCGATCATCTCCCGTCCCGTCCTGTCTCGTCCCGTCCCGTCCCGTCCCGTCCCGTCCCTTCCTGCACTTTATCTTATGAGAGATATTTACGTGATGTTTTGTTTATATTCTAAATTTTTAAACCTTACAACCCTATAAAGGACAGCTTTGTGAGAGATCTAACTTATAAACCACAAAAATGTGTGTCAAAATTATTTATGTTTATATTTGTTTGTGTGTAAATACATTTAAATTTTGAAAATCAACAAAACGTGTCATGTGACCAGAGAAACACAAACATCACCAATCACAGATCGAGTAACGAGTAACGCTAAAAATGATCACGCATAAATTATATTAATTATAACACGATACTTTACATTATTTTGACGACATTAATTTCTATGTGAGTTTGGGATGTTCTCCCTGGGTCCATTATGAGCTGGAGCAGAGGGAAGTTTTTATTATTTAATCAAACTTTATTTATTGTAAGAATAAACTCATTCTAAGGGAAATCCTCATTTCTAAAAAATATTTGTTAGTTAACTTTAATAAACATTTTGCACAAAGTCTGCTCAGAATTAAACATTTTTATTTTGTGATTCTCCTTCCTGCTTTATTAAAAATGAGCTTTAAATTAGGTTATGGTTTATATAATATTTATATTTATATTAATAACTACTTGTTATTTTTTATAACTTATTACTTATTATTTTTGTCAGTTAATTTCAATACAATGTAATTAATGTCATTATTTCAGTTCCGTGTTTTAAATGACAATAAATGTTTGAAATAAGAAAAATAATAAGAAACATTAATTATATGATTAAAATGAATTAAAATATAAAAATGTTATATAAAAATAACAAATATATAATATTAAATTATAATAAATTAAGAATTTTTATTCAGATTTATTCAAATTCAGATGAATTGATCTATTATAATTTATAATATTATTAGAACTCATCAGTAGGGCCATGTTTAGGTCATGGGAAATCCAGGAATCAGTCCGGACCCTGTGAGATCATTCACTGATCTTTTGGTGGATTTTGGATTAAAAAAAAAAAAATTCACCAACAATTTTATTAGTAATATTTTATAAAAGCAAACAGAATTTAATGATGATCATCATCATCATCATCATCAGAGGTTTATTACAAACTCCAGTCTAATCAAATAAATAGTTTTCATTTACAAAATAAAATATAAAGTTATTCTCCAGACATTAGTGATATTATTCTAGTGTGAAGCAGTTTAAGGTCTCGTACCAAACTTTGGGCCCAGAGTTAAAACCTTAAGACATTATAAATTAAATTCTTTAATTATTACACCTCACATTTCTTCCCTTAAACTAAATTTATTGATAAAACTTGTCACTCTGCTTGGAGATTAAAGTTATCAAACTGTGCCAGTGTAAATGCCCCGGTTCCTATAGCTGCCCAGCCGTGGTCCGGACCCAGGTCCACAGCGTCCTTCCACAGTACGTATCCATCTAGCTCTCCGGACACAGAGTCACCCTAAAATAAAGTCACTCATCAGTTCTAAATTAATTCATTCTGAAATCAAATGTGTTCAATGAGACGATGTTTAACAAACCTGGACTGTCAGAGTCAGAGTGTACCAAACCTGAGCTCGGGTTCCAGACGGACCTTCAGCCAAAACACTCTGTCCACCTTTAGGATACACAAAGATCAAACAAAAACACTCTGTCCACCTTTAGGATACACAAAGATCAAACAAAAACACTCTGTCCACCTTTAAAATACACAGAGATCAAACAAAAACACTCTGTCCACCTTTAGGATACACAAAGATCAAACAAAAACACTCTGTCCACCATTAGGATACATAAATTCATTCAGTGAGAAATCTGACTTTGTTTTTATAAAGTGTGACGTTACAATAAATTAAACCTTACACTTGCAAGAATAGTAATAATAATACAATTATAAAATAAAAATAATTACAATTATATACTATTAGAACCAAGTTAAAACAATAATACTTATGAATCATAACAGAATAATAATGGTGATGATAATAATAAAATAATTCTAGTAACAGTAATAATAATACAGCTAATAATAATAATAATAAGGAGAAGAAGAAATTACTACTACATAATATGGAAATATTATTATTATTATACAATATTACTACTACTAATACATTATTATAATTATTGTTATTATAATACTACAAGTAATAATAATAATAATAATAATATTAATATGAATATGAACAATACAAACTACTACATCTAAATAATAATAAGTAAATATAATTATATTATTATTATTATTATTATAATTATACAATATTACTACTAATAAATTATTTTTATTATTATTATTATTATTATAATACAATATTAACAATAAAAACAATCATTAAATACTACTAATTATACCAATAATAAAAACAACAACAGTAATAAAAAATAATAATAGTATTATTTAACAGTACAGCTTCAAATAAGTAACAATACTACATTTTACATTGTTATTAGAAATAGAAGTAATAATAATAATAATAAAGACGTTAGGGACGTGTGGGTTTTGGTAATTTCTCTCGCTCTCTTTACTTACTCAGATCATTAGTGATTCTGTAAGAACCATCAGTAAAAACCCAGAAGAAGATTCCTCTGGAGCTCCTGACTGATCCTCCACCTTTATCCACCCGGACTGCTACAAACACACCTCCATCACGCTCGCTCTCCATGTACACATCACACGATACGCTCACGTTCTGCCTGTTTTACACAATTATTATTATTATTATTATTATTATTATTATCTAACCCAACAGAAGATCTAATCTCTCCACTCTCACCACATATAATCTCCAATCACACTGATGGTCTGATCTGCATCTGCCACCCAGGTGATGGGACGCTGGGTCAGGACCTGGCGCAGAGTGTAGGCGTGAGGCCCCGGGTCCGTCAGGTTCACAAAATATTCAAACACTCCGGTCTGATCAGCGAAGCACGGAGCCTCGGAGAAGTTCGGCTTTCCTTAAATAAAGAGAAAAACCTCGGAATATTGAAATCGGATTGGATTAAAGCAACACATTTTAGTCAATTAAGGATATGGAGGCCGAGTCAAAGTCCAAACCCCAGTGAGATGCCGTGGCAGGACCTCAAATGGGCCGTTCATGCTTCTAAGTCAGGTGGGAGTCGACCTGACCCCGGACCCTTCTCTTCTCAGACCTCACCATCTATCTAAATACTTACGGACGTTAAAATCGTCTTTATAGACTTTAGGGAAGGGGGCGGAGGGAGGAGGCTGTGGGTGTGTCCCTTTAGTCGCCGTGGTTACGGAGGAGATTGTATATACTTCGTCCACATCCAGGTCCAAGCTGAAGGATCCGTTATACACCTGTGAGGTTATATAGATCTGGATTAGATTATTTAGGCTTATCTACGAGTTTATAGATTAAAATCATCATTAATAATATATAATATTAATCATTATTGGTTCAATCAGTACAGAAAATCTAGATTAGAACAAAACATTCAGCTTGATGAAGGAATGACATCATAACATTTACTACAAAAAATGATTAAAAGAAGAATAAAGGCATAATATTTTTTAAAAGAAATAATTAAGAACACTATTTTCAGAATAAAATCATAATAGTAAAGAATTACATTTGTAATATAATAATAATAAAGTCATACTATTAAAACAAATTAAGTCAATATATTTTGTGAATAGTCGTAATTTTTAGAAAATAAGAATAAAGTAATATTTTCAGAATAAAGTTGTATTTTATTTTACAAATAAATCTGTAATTTTCCTTTAAAATAATGTTGTATATATTTAGAATAAATGTCTAATATAATAGGAATAAAATAATCTTTTCAGAATAATTTGTCATGTTTGGGAAATAAAGTCACAATATTTCGTTTCGTTAACATTTTGAGTACGAGTTTAATATTCCTTAATATTTTAATATTTAATAAATCGGGTACAGAAACGTAGAATTTGAGATCATGTACACCAGACCAGGCATTTTTTTATAATCCTGAACTTTAACAAGCAAAAATTTCTCAATTTCACACCGCGGACTCCAAACTACACAAATTATTTAAAGTTTTGTGAACGTCGATACATGAAATCACGTGCAGAGAGGGGCGGGGCTTCCTAGAGTCGTTTGTGTTGCTAATCTCGCGATCCTTAACCCCAAATATTTCACAGAGCCAAACAGACTGTAAATATGAAACACGACCTTCAGATCTCTTCTAAAACAAACGGATTAAATCTGTACGATATTAAAGCAGGCACAGCCTCGTTACCTTCACAGTTTGGAGTTTTTGAAAGAAGGTGGACTTGTTGGTTTTAAAATCGAACGTGGAGTGCCACACCTGGAGCTCTGTGAGTGAAGTCTGGAAGGAAACCAGCACAGCACGTCTAAACAAAAGCTTTTATTATATCCCATTAGAATCAGAAGGGGTCATGGACTTACAAACGAGCCCTTTAAGGAGAAGGTGGCGGTCTGTCGGGTGACGCTGTAGGGCAGCAGGGGGGGTCGGATACAGACCGAGTGATCGTGAGTCTGAGGATCGAATGTTTCTATAGAGTTACAGTCAGATATTTCATAAACAGCATTAGACCTGTAGATATCTGATCTCACCATGGTCTCGATCACGACCGTCAGGTTTCCCTCCCGATCCGTCAGAGCTACGTAGCTACCGCCGTGTCTCAGGTGTCCTACAGTCCTCAGGTACGTCCATCCTGGCTCCGTGAACTGGGTGGTGTGAGCTAGGGTTCGACACGCCACTCGTTATTCAGTAACTATTCATCGTGTTCGTCAGCTAAACAAACGGTATAATCGGTTACCCGTGATCCAGATGGGCGACTCCACCGCATAATGCCCACTCCAGGGCTCCTGAGCCGTCATCAGTCCGTCCCGTCCAAACGGAAGGTCCTGATAATAACTGGCAACCAGGTTCCAGGAGATGGTGCTAAAGATAAGATAGAAGATCATCAAAAACTGATTAAATGTTATGGCTAAATAACGTCTCTAACAGCTGTAATAAAAACAATTCATTATAAATAAGAATTGTCTCAATTAATTCATGTTCTATACTCTTCATCTCACACCCGTTTAGATTTCTTCTTATGTGTGGTTTTAATTATATCAAACAATTTAGTTTAAGATTTTAACATTTGTATTTGGTCTCACATACTAAACTGTGGAGTGGACAGTATTTTACACCGATTTGTTTTTTACTTTTAGTTTTTATACTCCTTATATTCTTTATAATGTTGTATTCTCGAGCATTTAATGCTGTTTATTTATTATATTTAATATCGAGGCTGTACTACGAGGTTTCTTCTTTATAACATTTAGGTATTTTCCTTGCCACTTACCTTTGGTTTGCTTAGTTAGAGCTGTAGATCTGGAGGTTTATAAACAGACCATACTCCGTTATAAAAAAAACTGTAAAATATAAATGCACTACATTTCGCAGCCTTGTACTTGTACTAAGCAATGAGAAAGTTGAATCTATCTATCTATTATCATGATGGGCAAACAGAATATGTCGTTAGTTAATAGAATTAAAAGTAAATGTAAAACAACATTTTCCTTTTTGTTCCTTTATCTTGACTTGGTCAGGATCAGAGGGCATTGGTGCCTATCCCCAGAGGGCACAGTGCCCAGGCTGGCAGGCATTCAGTACGGGTAAAATTCACTTTTAGACTTTATTAATTAGTAAATGTAAACTTTTCTTCGGTGTGTCGTTCTCTCCCAGTATATCTTTTTGACATGGTTGCATAAATTGTACATGATTATAATAAAGTATAATGTACAGACGTAATTGATATATGATAACCCTAGTATCATAAATTATTCCTCATTTATTTATTTTTAAACACCATTATTAACCCTGACACATAGTTTGGACTTTGATTATCGTTGACATTTTGAACATTTTTACTGTAAGATAATAAAACAATAAGATTTAATTTAACTCCACACTGTGGATACAGGACGTCACTGTGATCAATTACATTTCTGTTTAACGAAAGTACAAAAACATTAAATAACTTAATTTATTGCATTTTAGTCCATATTTGTGTTTGTTGGAGTTGTAATAATTAATATTAGATCTGTATTTATGAGGTTTTTAATCGATCTGTCTTCAGTTAGAGTTCATGATCAGACACCCTGATTACACTGGTTAACAGCCAAAATGTTTCGGGCATCAAACCAGTTGTTCTTAACTAATGTTGGGGTGCTGAGATTGAAATTGATGCTAAAATTTTAAAATTGGCTTTACTTTTCATGATATAGACGTGCATTTTAT
>JAUZSV010433787.1:0-10167 GCA_034780495.1 Parotocinclus cesarpintoi | reverse complement strand
GGCGAAAAAGCCGATAAATTAGGCGTGGCGACAAAGCAGATAAATTAGGCGTGGCGACAAAGCCAGATAACGCAGCGCGGCAATAAAACCAGATAACGAGGCGCGGCGGAAAAGCCGTTAAACTAGGCGTGGCAACAAGGCCGAAATGACCTAGGTGTGGCGAGAGCGCAGAAAAAGCGGCAACTCAAACGGAGAAACAAAAACATAAACGTAACAAAGAAATCAACTATCGGGCGAGGGAAAAGAAAAAACAAACTAGAATACTAGCGGCATCCGTGGCTGGGTAGCGTGGGTAGCGTGGACTGCACTCGCTGTCTCCTTAGGGCCGAAGCTTTCTGTAACGAGTCCATAAAGCGGAGACAAACGAGAAGTACAGTGCAGGCAGAGGGTTTATTGAAATAAGGGAAAAACAAAAGGCACGCTCAGGGGCGTGAACGCAAAAAAGTACAAATCAAAGCCTCGCGCCCGTATGACACTTGAAGCAAAGCTTTATACAGGTGCTAAAGCAGAATCAGCTGGCGGTGATGAGTGTGTGAGACAGCCTGTGGGCGCGACACTTGGCCTACTAATTCCTCATATCTAATCAGGTTTCTATTGACCAATCCATGAAGGCCCAACCTGACAACTTGCAGGACTTAAGCTATAAGTCAAGTCAGGTAAGTCATGTGTCTATGATTCATGGATCTAGCTAGCTGATATTAAAAAAAGAGTACTACAGTATCAATACTATACTTATTCAGGCATTCTGTCAGCCATATAATATGGACAGTAACACTGGTGCAATGATAAATTATTTACCCTGTTACTTGTTTTTACCCTTCATTGTAGAGACGTCTAAACAGTGGCACAACGTAAACATCAAAAGGATGACTCATCTTCATATCACAGTGTTCTGGTTCTCTGATGTGTTCACTCTCAATTTGTGCTTGACTTGTTTTGTTTACATGTGTTAACACAGGTATATTTTGGTAGACTCTGCACCAATAGCTTAAATCATGTTTTTAAGTGTTTGCTGAAATGTATACTTGTAATAGTTTCCCAAACATTAAGAGGGTGGTAAAGTGGCTTAAATTGATGCCACACAGCTTGAGAGATCCTAACCTCGAGCTTCTTATATCTAAAGGTTACATTATTCAAGCTAGAGCTGAGGGACTGGTTTCCTTCCATGTTTCAAAAATATGTGTTAGGTTAAATGGCCACCCTAAACTGCCCCAGTGTAAGGGTGTTTGATTAGTATCCTTATAGCCTTGCTCCTGTCACAATACCCATTGATGCTAATATGACATAAAATAAACAAATAATAAATAAACACATCTTAGACAGTAAGCCTGAAGTTTGGAAGAAATATCTTGGACAAGTAATTTTAAGAACTGTGAATATTAAGACCTTTGACTACTTACTGTCTGTCTTGAATTCTACTCCTCTGAAGACTGGAGGTTCCACATTCCTTCTGCTCTGGGAGGTCACTCATTATTTTACTTTGCCCAAATCTTGAACTTCCCAAATCTTGGTTAAGTACAGATAAATATAAATAAATACATTCACATGTAACAAATTAGTTAGATTTGCAAGCCTTTCGTACATGGGCCTGCTACTGAGTGTCACTGTATGCTAAAAATAAGTCTCTCCATGTTTGGCCCCCATGGTACACCTTCCGGGTGACAGTGCGTTGGGCCGGTAGGTAGCACCGCTGCCTCACAGCAATAAAAGTCCCGGATTCAATCCCAGGGTGGACAGCCGAAGACTAAAATATCACATTAAATAGTGTTTCACAAAAGTGAGTACATGCCTTACATTTTTGTGATTATGGCCAAACTGTGCCCAGTGTCAATATTCTGCGTGGCCACCATTATTCTCCAGCACTGTCTTAACCCTATTGTGCATGGAGTTCACTAGAGCTTTACATGTTGCTACTGGAATCCTTTTCCACTCCTCCACCGACATCACAGAGATGGTAGATGTTAACACTCCTCCAAATTCCAATTGAGAATATCCCACAGATGCTCAATGGGGTTTAGTTCCAGAGACCTGTTTGACCTTTAAACTCAGTTTCCTCAGCAAGGCAGTGGTCATATTAGAGGTGTGTTTGGGGTCAGTAACATTATGGAATACTGCCTTGTGCCCCAGTTTCCGAAGGGAGGGGATCCATAAAAGAACTGTAGCTTCCCACAGCAAGCAGCACTCATGCAGCTCCAAACCATGACATTCTCATCACCATGCTTAACTGTAGGCAAGACACTCCTTACCATGTTGCCACCACACTGGTGATCTTCTCAGCAGACTTCATCACTCTCTGCAGATCCATAACAGTCGTGCTGCCATAACACACAGTGATGCAGCTAGTCAGGAAGCTCTCAATGACACATCTGTAAAAGTTACAGGGGATTCTTGTGCATCATCTTTAGAAAATGCTTCCTTCTGGGATGACAACCATTCAGACCATTTTGATAGAGTGTGATGAGTACTGACAGGCTGACCCTCACTCTGCAGAACTACTGGAAGCACTCCTATTTTCAAAAAATAACCTCTGGATGTAGCACTGAACATGTGCACTCAAATTCTCTGGCCGACTATGGCAAGGCATGTTCTGAGTGGAACATGTCCTGTTAAATCACTTTCAGGGTTTTGACAATCTTCTCATAGCCTAGGGTATCTTTATATGGTAATATAAGTTTAAGTATAATTCTTGAGCTCAGAGAGTTTTTTTTAATATAAGGTGCTATGTTGAACTTTCAGTGTCCAGTATGATAGAGTGTGAGGGTATTAACACCAAATGTAACACTCCTGCTGACTTCCACATTCACACCTGAGACCATGTACCACTAACGAGTCACATGATACCAGTGAGGGAAAAGAAGTAATTGGGAACAATTTTGCCATTTTTATTTAGGCGATGCCAGCAGCATTAATGGCTGTATGTTAAGTTATTTTAAAGGAACAGCAAATTTACAACACTTCAGTCTTGTCCTTTGAAAAGCTATAATAAAATAGTTGCAAAATTGTGAGGGGTGTACTCACTTTTGTGAGATACTGTATATATTAGTGATTAGTGATACCAAAAGACTGCAGCATCAAACACACCCTTTTAAGACAAGAGACTGTCAAGTGCTTGTAATACAGCAGCTGCTGGAGCAAGTTAATAAATTTTTTTAGATTAAAAATATTTTTTACCAATGTGTCAGTACACATATTCTGAGAAACCTGAGCTATGGTTTCATCTAGGAAATCCCCCGTCACAAAGACATTCTTACGAATGAGTCGGCAGGTGAGAAAATAATCTGATTTCTTATTGTATTTGGGATATGAAGATTTACATCCTAAACTGGAATAAGAATCTACATGATGAAGATTGACTGTGGCAGTTAAAAGGAATTTACACACTTACATTAACAGAGAGGTTATGATTCAGCCAGTGCACTTGTTTCATTGCCCACAATATAACTATTTCTTACCTGAAAGAAATAGTCAAAATACACATTGAACTTGTTACAAAATGATAACAAGCTGATAACGAGTAGAAAGAAATAGTAATGTGTTGATTTTATTCAATTATTAGTATGATTTCAATACACATTAGTTGCACGTTTTTGACAGAACTGGTGCATTTTCAAAATGATCAAATGATGCATGTGATGTTGACCCTAATAAGATGGATTAACCATAAGAATATCTGATGCAAACAAATGACAAATGTAAAAAGAGTCACTTCTTGAGGGTTGATTCTGTAACATTACAGATGTCAGTATACGGTATATAAATGATACTAATAGCTTTTGTAAATTGTAAAAGAATTCATCCCTAATTATGATGTGATGTGATATGATTATGATGATTTATATCATAAATGGAACACATACTAAGCGCTAACCTTCCCATGCGCAGAATTCCCGGAAAAGTTTCTATTGTGGTAGCACTGTGTTTTGTATGAGACACAAATTTTGTGCTTGAACTTTGTTGCTGTTTAGGCTTTGGTCATAATAGTATCACAGAATCACAAACTGGCACAAAGATGAAGAAATCATGTCGTAAACACAATGTGGTGACCATATTTCACTGTCTGCCAGTCTCACTAGAAAAATCATAATAACATAGAAATCTGGGATGGACAAAAAACAAAGAGAGCTCTCACCACTAACCCCAGACCTCTGCATCATTCCATTAACCAATCCAGCAAATTACAGAGAGGAGTGGATGGTGGGAAGCAGAGACTGCTGATTACAACTCTGTCCGAGACTATTTCTGTCCTCTGCCAGCGTGTTGTAGAGGGCGGAGATGGCTCATGTTCTCCTAAACTTTTTTTTTATTTTCCCTTTTTTATTAGTCTCACAGACATTTTCTTCAGGGGAAAACGATCATGACTGAAGTGGAAGTTCAGTGCAACTTGCTTGCTTTAATAAGTTCACAACTTTATCTTGTTAGTTCTAAATTTGCCTATGAATTCTCTGACACCATTATTATTTGTTTATTATTACAGTATATACTGTTAATTCTACAAATTACCTAATATGTTATGGTAAGTAGCTATGTATATTAATATTAATTGTAATGTGCAAATTATTGTTAAAAAACATGGCAATTTTCTGTCCCAATTTGCAAACCCACCAACTAGCAACATCAAAGCCCTCTTTGTAGGAGTTTTGTGGATTGGGTTTCAGTGTCTGAGAAGCTGCCCACAAATCTACATGTGCAATGTCAAGCATCAACCACCATTGAACTGCATGGAGCATTTGAAGCGATGGAGCATTTTTGCTACTGATGAATCATGACACGCCATCCATAAATCTCTTGGAGTGAATAAAAATCGTAATGCTACTAGCATTAGAAAGAATTGTGTGCTTATAGCTTTGTGACTCTTTCCTGATTCAATATCCAAGGTGTGGTCTATAATAATGTTTAACGTTAAAAAATGACTGGGCTGTAAATAGCCTTGGTATTAACCTCACCCAGCAACTTTGAAGTAAATTGGAAGCTAACATTATTGACCGGCCTTGTTAATGTCCTTGTGGCTGAAGTAAAGTGAGTCCCAAAAGTTATGCTCTGAAATCAAGTGGAATGTCTTTCCAGAAGAATGTAATTGGCCATAGCAGTGATGAGGGGCCAACTCTGTATTGATGCTTATGGTTGCAGAATGAGATATTTCAGTATCGGCTGTCCACAAACTTAAGGCCATACGGTGTATAATCTGATCTTGTTAGAGCTTTCTTTTCTATTCTATGTAAACTGAAAGTGATGGGCCAGTTACATACTCAAGAGAGAACCCATAATTATGACTTCCCAAATGGGAAAAGTCTCTTCTTTTTACATGTACTTGCTCACATCTACTTTCCAAACTTTTTATGAAGGACAGAATCTTGTTGTTGTTGCCCTAGGCATTGGGCTACCATCTCATGATCTCTCTCTAATTGTTGCTTGAGTTTATCTTTATCTTTTTAATTATTTGAGGTTTTGAGAATAATCTCTGCTGTAGTGCAGTTGATGCCCTACTTTCCCCTTACGTTAACACAATTTATAATATGACCTACTTAACTTTACAATTGCCCCAAAACTTCACACATTGTCCTAACTTACCTCTCATAGCAAAATACCAAATATTTACTAAAGTTTCTTGTTTGGACACTTTCATATACAAAGTTCATGTTTCCAATTTTCAACAAAGCTAAGGGGAATAACCCAACCAAGAGAAATTTAAATAAAACAATACAATTCAGAGGTGCTACCAAATAAATAATTATCTGGTCTTTTTAGATAAATAAATCCTGGAAATCTTGGAACATTATCAGTGTAGTGCTGATTAGTTTTAAATATTGGTCAGATTTGATGGATGCTACAAAATAAAGAATTTAGACCTGTTATCACTTTCTCTAAGCACTGGGTAAAATTAGGGACAACGATCTCAGATATGTGCAATTGTATTGTACTATTATACTGTAGTTAAAAATCCCAGGCCATTGTGTTTACTAAATTTATTTTAAATAGCTTTTGAATACAACTGCTCAAAAGGTCACAAACTTTATCTGTCTGAGTTGAGGAATGCAGTCTCGGCTTAAATCTGGTGTGGTGAACTCTGGAAACTATGATTGAACATAGAATGTGATTTGTGATTATAGTATACATTCAATGTAAAACATTGCTTTGTTAAAATCTTAAGTAAAACCTTACTTACAGTTCAAGAAAGAATAATTACAAGAATAATAAATTCAATTGCTCTGAGCAATGCTTTTGAAACAAGATTATTTGCTGTTTAATCAGTAAAAAAAACATTTGTGTTAGTGTGATTTCTACAGGCATTAATGACATACTCTCAAGATGAGTTAATTTTTATATTGAAGTATATAAATATGAAGTATATAGCAGCCTTATAAGTATGTTGCAGCATTTTCATATATTAAAAACTAGGACTTAAAGTATTCATGAACTGGGCCAATAGTTCAGTAATCTACTATGCCATTAATCAACACAGTTTGGTGAATTCCATCTAACATACTCAGTTTAAAATGATATGCTTTCATGTGGTGGATTGGTTTCCTGTGTTATATGGAGGTAGGCTCCGGAGCTCCTGCAACCATGACTAGGGAAAAACTTCAAAGAGCTAAAACATCAATAAGAATTATATGCAAATGAAAGTGAATGTTGCATTTCATTTAAACTTTTTACACCAGGTTATGAGGAAACACCATGGAAACGCAGTATTTAAGTATTAACAATGTTAAATATAAAGGGAAATTACCATTGGCATGGGCAATAATATATGATATCTTTTTTAAGGAGTGGCTACCCATTTATCCAGGCTTGAACCCATGCTAGAAGTATATCAACAATGGCTGGGGTTTTTCCATCAATGCACCACTTGACATTCGTATTGTTATGAACCCTGGATTGAACCCAGGGCCTCTGACACTGCCACTTCCAGCAGCTCATTCTACGTAGCCAAAAGATACAAATAAACAAATGCTTATCTAAGTAAATTCCAAAAATGACCAGGATGAAGGACACCAGCAGAACACAAACCTAGGTCTCTGCAGTTGTGAGCTAGCATGTTAGACCGCTGGATCACCTGAGTTTTATAATAAATATTATGCATTATGAGAGAGTCTGTCTGGACTCCCATCTGTGTGGAGTTTGCATGTTCTGCATGGGTTTCCTTCCGCATTCCACATGCCATGTGTTTTCTCTCGCATTCATGTTTGTTGAGGATTGTTATAAAAAATACATATTAGTGTTTATTTAAGCTCATATATATATATATATATATATATACACAAAAAAAAATTCCTGCAAAGAATGGAGAGGTCATTTTTCATTTTTAACGTAGGTACAGTTCAGCTGTGAGAAATAAAATTAAATAATTAATTAGCATTTTATTTAGTATATAGTAAAACTTCTGGCTCTCACAGACCTGTTACTTTGTAATTAAGAGGCACTCCTGTTCTGCATTCTTTACCTTTATTAATTGTGTCTGTTTGAACTCGGTACCTGTATAAAAAGCACCTGTCCACACACTCAATCAATCACACCCAAACCTCTCCACCATGCCCAAGACCAAAGAGCTGTCTAAGGACACCAGGGACAAAATTGTAGACCTGCACAAGGCTGGGATGGGTTATAGGACAATAGGAAAGCAGCTTTGTAAGAAGGCAACTACTGTTGGCGCAATTATTAGGAAATGGAAGAAGCACAAGATGATTGCCGGTCTTCCTCGGTCTGAAGCTTCATGCTGGATGGGTGTGTGTGTGTGAAATATATATATTTTTATATTTTATATATTTTTCCCTGTCTTTGTAAATCATGTAGTGCACTTAATAGTGTAGAACAAACCAAAATATGTTTAAAATGTTTTTGCTTCTTCCAAGTAGGCAGCTTTTGTTTCGCTTACGGCTATGCACACTCTTAGCATTCTCTCAATCAGCTTCATGAGGGTAATCACCTAAAATGGTTTCCCATTGTAAACGTGTTTTTTCTGTTGTTTTTCTTTACTTAGTTGAGTAGTGTCCCCTCCATCAGACATTACTATGTTTAATTACGATCAATATTATCCTATTTATGTGCATATTTATAGAGGTGGAACATTTCTATGGGGTGGGTGGTGTTTTCTGAATGGGTTACACACTTATGCTCATGGTTGATATGGGTTTTCCATGCTGGTCATATTGTCACCCGTTTGTCATATGCAGCTGTCTGTCTGACCCTACATTCCCAACAAAATTCTTTCTTCTCGTGTCACAATGGAGGTTCAGCACTTGGTGTCATAGCTCCTAGCTAGTTCACTGGCAGCATAATCCTTTTTGTGTGTAGATGGACTTGTGTTATTACTGTGACACAAGAATATAATTTGAGCCAGTCAGTTAAATCACAAAAGCCATTCATGTTACTCAGCATGACAGTTAGTTTTCTCAACCTGGAGTTCAAGGAGTTTTTAAGACTATGATGGAAATCACAGTGCATATTTCATTACATTCAAGTTTAAATAACTGGAAAATGAGCAAAAGGCTACAGGCTCAGCATTTAGGCTAAGGTTAATTGTTAGCATGTTTCCCTATAATTACAATATATTCGCTGTTAGCTTAACATTACAGCTTTGTTGTATATATTGTATATATTTAGACTTGCCAAAAGGAATAAGGAAATATTGTAATTAAAGCTATATAAAAATGAACAACAATTCCTTCACTACTTTGATGGAAAACACTTCACTGATCATGTGAATGACCAACTTAAATGTATCGTTATGGTCAGAAAACAATTTCTAAAAATCATATTTGGTAGCACTGACAGAAAAACGTGGTCATTTTGACTTCCAACGAGCTATATGATTTCCTGTTTTTTAAAGAATGGCTTGTTTGCAATGTTTACAGTCTACCAACAGAGGGAGACAAAGATTAATAAGAATAAACCCCATAGCGCTATGATGGGACATTAGATTTTGGGTTCCACTGTTTACTTTCAAAACAGGGATCATATCCTGAAAGCTAGTACCATTGCGAAGTACCATGCATTGTTTATTTGCTCTATTTGTTCATGATAAATTTGGTTACTGGTTGCCCCCCAATTTGGTTATTTGGTGCCCCCATGAGATATATGATTTATATATATACTGTACTGTTGTACTGCTTCCAGTCTAGTTCACATGTGAACAGGATTTAAAATGAAATAGCTAGACGTGTTAAACACTTACTGCATGTGACTTGATAACGCTTCAAATATCATGTAATCTGTAATTAAATAACATTTTTATGCTTGAAGTGTCACATTTATAGTTTTGTAAATCTCAACAAAACATGTTCGTTATTTCATTTTTGTCTTTCATCCATAGAGTCTTGTTAATTAACCTATTAATAGACTAAAATAACGGAAAGCATTGAGTCTAATTATGTTGCTGTGGCAACTTGTGTTTGGTCTGACAGAAGGCGTCTAAGGGAAACAGGTGTGCATGTACATGTGTCTGTGTTATGTGCATAATTTGTGTGTTCTTGTGAGATCTGGTTTCCTCTGCAGGTAGGAAGCCAGAGGTCAGGAAACAGCTTTGCCTACTTTTCTGTTCTTTCTACTGAAAAAAACCCACTCAGTCAGTCTTGTGTTTTCTGGATATTCACCTCCACTTCAGAAAATCACCATAAATGGAAAATGCAGAATGAACATTGTTCTGAGTCAAATATGTTCATGAAATGAGCTGGAATAACATTATGCTCTTTGTACTCCTGCACAGTGTGTTCTGTAGATTTTAAAATGATGTAATGCCAACCTGGTGATATGCAGTCGAATCTGGTTAATAGGACCACCGGTTAATGGGACCAGCCGCTTCTTCAGACCAAAGCCTAAAGTAACGAATCAAATCCTATTAAATACGTGTAATGTTATTCGCTTATTTGGACCAAAATTCCACTTAAGCGGACCAAAGAATGTGAGAAAAATAAGAATAAGAAAAAGAAGCCACAAGTCGCCACCTAGCGATCAGCGATTTATGGGAGGATTTTTGGGATCCCCGGGAGAATTTATGCTTTTATCACAGGTCAGGAAATCCAAAGAGCTGTATTGATAAGAGCAAAACCAGCGGGAGGTGACCACGCCCACCACTTTCTTGATTCTGTTCAAGAGCAGTCCGTCAAGAGAACGCGTCAGATCACACTGGATAAGTTCTTCAAACGTTGACTGGAATTTAGTAAGAACTTG
>JAUZSV010433766.1:0-10168 GCA_034780495.1 Parotocinclus cesarpintoi | reverse complement strand
TGACTGGAATTTAGTAAGAACTTGTTTTTTACAGTATTGTGCTTCACATGCTGAGTACCTATACATTGTGTTGTAGAGCATTTCGAAAAACTTGAACAAAGTTCGTAAGCAACCGTAGTTCTTGTTTGTATGTTCGTAACTCGACTGTAGTTTAATATATATAAATTTATATAAAAAATATAAAAAAATTAATAAATAAATAAATTATATATATATATATAAATTATGTATATATATATATTCAATTCAATATAATATATATTTCAACATATTTAATTTTCAATTTATATTATATATATATATATATTATATATATATTGTATTAATTGTTAAATAAATAAAAACAAAAAGCACAAAGGATTACAGCAATGTCTGTCTGAATCCTTCAAGCGTCTTTTACGTCGAAAGAATTACTATTTTGATGAATTCCCTTTCTATTATTAAGGCGACTTACAAAGCTTACAAAGCACTTGGTGTTCAAACAAGGACCAAAGTCCTTTAAATTCATTAATAGCTACAGGTGTTGGTCCCATCATAACACTTAAGCATGGCAAGAGCCAGAAGTGACACCTGTGGACTAAGTAACCATCATAGGATAAAACAAGACCTGGTGAAAGACAAAGGTCACCTCTTATAAGACAAGTAGCTCACATGCTTCTTCCACATCCAAGTCGCTGCTAATGCTTTTGTTAAAAGCTGCGCAGAGAGGAAGGATTAAAATACCCGAGGCATAATCGAAAGCCAAGTCGAGAATCGACACAATAACGACAACCTCAGAATAGTTTGTGCACATCCTGCACATGGCCAGGTGCCACTGTGTGAATGGCCACATGGGAAATGCAACAATCTACGGCATGACCTGTATACGTCCAGAGTTGGTCTGTGTGTGACCGGAAGAGCCAATTGAAACAAATCTCCAGACCCTTTGACTGGTAACTTGCTGTCAGTGGGCGATAAATTTGGCTAAATCCAGATGTCTTCTGGAATTAAGTCACACTCAGTTGAGCCCTTAGGGTCAGACTGGCCTGTTCTTTCAGCTAAGTGCAAAGCCAGGCTTTTTACACAAACGACTCGGTTCAAGATGTTCAAGATTTTGACTGTTCTTTCATTTACATCATATCCGTGTTAATGGCTTTAAGGTCAGCCAGCATCAGAGGGAAAGACTAACTATATGTGTGAGTCATTTACCGAACTGTCCTGCTTTGTGTAAGAGCTTCAGCCTTTCAATGCTTCAATACCATTTTCCTATGAAGCGGTTATCTGATACATCAGAATATCCAGCAACTCTAATGCACTTTTAACAGCATCTGGCAGTCAGACTCCAGGTCAGGAAACTGCAGTGTATTCTTTTACAAACACATCTACACTTCCAACATTTGAAACTCGCCATTATAAATGTAATGTATGCAAAAAATTGAGACACTATCAGCCTGGAAAATGAAATTTCTAAAAAATGTTACAAAAAGATGAGTTCAGACTCTAAATGAGGAGAGGAAGGCTAGGAAATATTTCCTGTTGAGATACACAAGGATAAAACCTTTAGAGTAAAAGCAGCTCAAAAGAGTAACCTGACCTCCTAAAGTAAGACCAAACAAGAGTTAATATAGCTTAAGAGACCATGTACACAGTCGCTTGGTGAAACAGTGCTGTTCAAATGTCTTAGGCATTTTACATTGTTCAGTTTATATGCTGCATATTCTTTATTTAAGTTACAATTTTCAATTTTCAATGCGCAGTCTGTAATTGTAGAACTACAACCTGCCATGAATTTTCTACATAACCTGTTTCACGACATACAGTACAGTACTGTGCAAAAGTCTTAGGCCACCTTAAGATTTGTTTTGCTTTTTCATAATATAGTGACCACATGTAACACATTTCTGAGGACTAGATACAAAAATTTGAAACTTGGATTCGTCGCTTCACAATTCTCCATTGAGTGAATCACTACATAAAAAGTGTTTACTTACTTTTATTTGCGACTCTAATAAGATCTTTGATTACAAAGTTAACTCTAGGCATTGTTTAAGGGTAAGTACATGACTTTTGCATGTGCTCTGAAGGTACTCCTGAGCCACGTAACCAAGGCATTTACTCCGTACAAACACACACAACTCTGTGTAACTGAAGCTTGTTTGAATGCAGTCAAACCTCCAATAGTGGATGGAATCCAAAGCAGTGATCCCTTAACAGTGTCAAAGCGCAGAAGTTAAAAATTAGCAATTTAATTTAAATGTGTTAATGCACTGGGGCTTTGCTCTTGTCACAACCCAGTGACAGATTAATTAGTTACCAAAGCTAGTGAGGCAGGCCAAGCTGGCCTCTATAAAAGGCTTTAAAATGGCTTCTTAGCTCAGTCTGTTTGAACAGACAAAACAAAAATCTTTCTCTTACTGTTTACAATAATTTTGCTAATATATAAAAAGACTGTTGACAGTTTGTCTATACATGCTACGTCAAAACACTGGACTTTTAAAGCCATTTATGACCTTTTCTCATCAAATCTGTGCGGCTCTTAGTCCTTGCTTCTAAACTTTTTCACACTCAGACAAAATCAATCTACAAATCATGTCCTTATTGCTTCCCTATGGTAAATAGTTCAAGGTACGAGCTCTGACGACTGATGGATAATGATCAGACAACATTTAGACATTTTAAAGCATTCAAGAGAACTGGATCCAATAGAGAACAAATGATGCGTGTTTGGAAAGTTTGAGTCATGCTGGGAGATTAGCATTAGCCTCTGGTCACAAGAGCAATAAAGACAACTTTTGTTTTTAAAGTGATCAAACAAGATTAGATTTCTGTCTACGTTTCTGTAAATGCTTTTTAAATGACAATCACATAAAAATGGAATAGCTGTATAATGTTTAAACGTGTCACAATAAACAGGGTTTTAGAACGAACTACCGATTCAAAGCATGAGGGCTAAAATCAAACCTTATTCTAAAATGCCTGCATGGGGTAAACCTGAGACTAGCTGCTTCTGCTTTTAGTCAGTCATAGAATTCAGCAAATGAGCTCAATAATCAAATCTAAGATGTTCTGTGTTTAATCCTAGGCATTTTCCTAAACAAGACCTCACCGGTGCTTTAGAACACCAAGCTTTTGAAGCAGGATATTGAATACAGGATGTGGATTTGGTTTAAGCCATTTGTTACACGGGAAGAACATGATTAATATCCCCAAATTCCCACGTTTGTCCAACTCTACACACCAATTCTAACAGGTGTCATAAGACATAAGTCGCTATCAATAAGGATTCTCTGTGTTCAACTGCATCCCATTTCAACACCAGTTTCTATGGGGAAAACATCTGGATGGTGACTCAACACTGTAGTATTGTTACAGCAAACATGGCTGAGTAATGTAGTGCCCACCAGGAAAGAACTGAATTGAGCACACAAACAAAATACATCATAAAATAAGGATTTTGAACGTTTCTCATGAAACAGTTTTGTCTTTTTCTTATACAAAATTATGCTATTACCACAAATCTGCTATTATGGTTGATGCTTATAAGCGCCAATCCCAGGGTCTAATCTGGAACCATTTCATGTTTTTCCATTACAAAAGAGCTAGGTATCATCCCACAAAATATTTAGGGTCTAAGCATCAAAAAGATGGAGCACAGGAACTAGTAATGTTAAAAGCTGTCTTAAGCCTTCATTTTTACTGTACATACTCTATGATCTTCATTATCTCTGCAATTACATTTGAAGTTTGCCATGATAATGGCTAATCTGGAACTGTGCTGTGCTTTTCCAAAATCTGAAAGCAATCCCCACTTTTCCAACACAAAAGAGCTGGTTGCCATTCTGTGATGTCAACCGGTGATGATACCGGTAATATTATAAGCTTTCTTAAGCCTTCATCTGTTTACTGCACAACCTCTTCTATCCCCATTATCTCTTCAGTCACTGGTAGAGGTTGCCAGTGATGATGCGGATGGTTATTCTGGAACCACTTTATCACAAGAGGGTAGGCACTTATCACACAAACCAGTTTGGGCCTGAGGATCATAAAGGTGATGGTATGAAACATAGGATCTGGGAACATTATGATCTTGGGCTTCATTTCATTGATTAACGCATGTGACTAAACCTGTTTACACGGCTGCTAAACTATGGGATGTTCCTGAGAAAGGAAATTAGCTAATTTAATACCATAATATTGTGATGGATTATTAGAAAACAGAAGAAACAAGATGTAGCACCTGGGACTTCATTGGATGATATGTGGCTTCCGTTTTTTTTTAGAACAGCTGGATTGGCCACTCCACAATCCGCTTTTCTACTGGCCTTCATTTCAATCTTTGTGAGTGTTAGCATTTTCTAGTCTTTTCACCCCCCTGTTCCCATTTTAAAAAAGTGGTTTCTTGGCTGCAACCCTTCAAAAAGACCATTCCAGATCAGGTTTCTTCAAACCCTATATGGATTAACTTGGCAACCCATTGAGGCTGCCAGATGGCAGCTTGGCATCCTGACATTGCCATTACTCAATTGTAAGGGGAAGTCACACTCAATACTGTATTCAGTTTTTAACACTGCATACAAATTCCGTGTTATCGGATTGTATTTTAATAAACAGACGGATAAATAACTGGCCATTATACAATTGATAAAACAGCAAATCAAAAGATGACCTATGACAGTTACACAGTACTGCATGTTAGGTTATATATAATTCCTGTCTATGGCACCATGTTGTCTAGACACTATATGATTTGAATGGGAAACACGTCTTAAATACAGAAGTAAAATTTGTACTTGTACTACTTTTTGTTGGTTTGTTAACGGAAGGACAGTATAGAAGAATCTGCTTAATCTGAACGCTTTTACGACTGCACAGTGACACAAAATTTCACAGACAATGCACTATGACTTGCATTAAAAGGTCTTGAGACTTGTACTCCCACCAAAATTCCTGCTCCTTAAAATGGACAGGCAGTAAGTCAGTAATCCCCAAGTGCTTGGCATGACAAAGCGCCTGATAAACAGACATTTATCTGTACAGTGCAGAGAGAGAAGCAGGTGCCTGATATACTGGGCACAGATGGTCATAATTTCTGAATAAGTAGACTGTGCATTGTTTTCTGTATGAGTGTGGGAGAGACAAGTCAAGAGAGATTTTAGTAAAGGAGCAGCAAAGAGGTAAAAGCAGAAAATGGGTGTGGATCGGAGATGGAACTGGTTGGATATAAACAGAAAAATCAATACCTCCAGACAGGACAGGGCATTAATATTGTCTTTTCCACAATTCCATAATATTCAATAAATGGAAACCATGATGTGCCGTGTCAAAACGTTTCCACATTTCTAATCTAAATCTTAGGCCTTATTGCAAGGAGACCACCAAGACAGTTAGCTAATAGGAAACCTTGTTCTGTTGGCTACATGTTGACATTATTACGGGAACCCCAATATTTTAGCCCGGTCTCACTATTAACCTCACAACACTGACCTTGTCAGTGCTTTCAGCGCTCTCAGATCCTCCAGAAGTGATTCCAGATGCTTGTTTAAATATCCACAAACACTTACAGGACCTCTGAGACACGGCTTAAAACAATGACTCAGAAGCAAAGCGATTTTTATACTGTCCTTCCTTTAAATCCTTGGCACAAGCGGTCATCAAGGATAAATAATGAGAATGTCTGTTAAAACCTTTCTATTCCTTAAGTTCTATGACGGATATGACAGAACAGCAGATCAGGGCCACCCAATAGGATTTTAAATACATGGAGAACCATGTGCATGCCAGGATAGATTATGGGCTTCTACTTAATGACTTTATCTAAGTTTTACATCAGATTTACTTAACAGCAAGTCCAAAATGATCATGCATGTTCATGCAACACATGACACAAGGGACTTCAGTTCATTTCACATGCCTTTCGGTCATTTTTTTCAGAGTAGGCGTTCCATAAGTGTATGAGTTTGAAGTTACAGTTGTCAATGTCATACATCACACCAGCTTAGCTTCTTCATACAGTGGAACTTTGGAATTTGAAACAAATTGGTTCCGAAAAGCCATTTGAATTTGGATTTGATTGAAGTTGGTACGTTTGTTCGGTTCGAATTTGGGGGCAAAAAAAAAATTGTTTATGGGCCATTGTTGTCCAAACTGGACGAATGGAGAAGAGTTTGTATTCCGAGATTCCACTGTAGCCTCTGTTTAAAACACTCCATTCTTGTTTAAGAGAATTATGTGACAGGCAATGACTACGATTTTGTAGTTCTTAAATGTTATTGTTTAAAAACCATACCTTTTAAATCATTTTAGTTAAACATTATTATTTTTTTATTTTTTTTACAGGTTTTAGCCCTACATTTTGGGAGGAGAATATCTAAGCAGGGCCTGGATGGGATGCCAGTTCATCGCAGGTGCAGCATGAGTCGCTGCTGCAACACAGGGTAATACTCCCTCAACTGGACCCAATCCCCTTCCTCAGGAACAGCCGGAAGGCACTGCCAGGAGTCCTACCCAGATTTCTGTGCTGGCAAGCTAGCATATTAGACAGCTGCTTTACCCAATAGTCATAATTAAACTATGTGTAGTTCTGCTAATTAGGCAAGAAAAACAATTACTAGTGACGCAGTCGCATTAACATGATCATGCAAAAACCAGCGAGGCCAAGCCATGCATTGTAGCATGCAGGATAGTAGCACAGCATGAAACTAAATTGCCTTAGTAAAGCAAAGTGCTCTGTGGCTTCCCCCATTCCCACCCACATTGCCATGCACATACTTCTGTCTCCAGACCACACAGCACTCAGACATGCAAACAAAGCCAGGCAAACAAACAAAAACGCCCTGGAACAGGTGAATGACACAGCCCACAAACAAGTGGTGACTGGTACAGAATGTGTCTTCTCACTGCACCGAAGAGAGAGAGATGGCATTCTAGCCCAGCTTTACCTTTCTGGTTACTAATCGACAAGCATTGATAGCCATCATGTCCCTCCTCAGGGAGAGAACTGCATTCTAGCGGGAAGTGCCTGTCCTGCAGAAGCGTCCAGCAGCTGTCGACCAGGAGCTCAAAGAAGCCGCGACACGGCATTTGCGTGGAAAGACCAGGAGGTCCACAGCGTGGCATTGCCAGAAGACAGAAAAACCACTCCACACCATGGTGACAGCCTGACCGCAAGAGAAATTCCCATTCACCCAGCAGTGCCCGTACCTCTTCCACACTGCTCTGGTTGAGGAAGTTTGGCACTGCAAAACTCTTGACTTCCATATTACCGCAAAAGGGCAAATCAGAATCAGCCAGAATGCAGCGTGGAGTGTCTGTAGCAGAAAGTGGTCTAGCTAAGAAAGAGTGGTTGCCTTCTACAGTCAAATTGTCTGAGACAGAGTATTCAGAAGAATACTGAGTCAGGTTATCACTAGCTGCATGCCAACCAGAGATGTCAAGAGTAGACATGTTTCTGTTGCTTGTGCTTATGTTAACCCGACTATTATTAAGACTACCAACGTCTCCCAACTTATGTTCATCCATGTGAGAGAGGTCAGCTTTGGTCAGACTCATCTCCAGCTTAGAATCTTCAGCAATAACATGGACATTTGCTCCAACATCACCAGACAAACTGGTCGATTTAAGTGTTGACCCAGACTCCGATATAACCCCAGACCCAGATTCTGACCAAAGTCCAAATCCAGCGTCAGACCCTAACTGAGAACTGGTCTCAACCTCTGGTTCTGGTTGCTCATTCCAGACTGAGATTTCCTTACCATCTCTAGACTCCCTTCCACTCCCCATCTCCTCACCCTCAGCTTGAACGTCCACATGAGAAGCATCTGTGACCTCTCCTGTCAGGTTATCTCTCCGAGGTGCTGATGTTGGCACGGTTGTGCCCAGAGTAGTTCCATAGGCTGCTGTCTGTGTGCCCGCACTTTTGTCAAACCAGAACCATCCACATGAGTTATTAACGCACAGACTCATGAGGAGGCTGAGGCCAAACCACAGCCCGGGGTGAGACATTTTTCTAAAGTTCCAGTGCCTCAGCAGTTCACATAGGGTCTTGCAGCAGACCTGCCCACAGTCAGTAAGCCTCACACTCTCACCCCAATCACAGCACTCGGCCCCTCAAAGCAAGGAGAAAATGCTCTGAGGAGGAGTAAACTACTCAGATGGAAAGAGTTGTGGAGGGGGGTCTGGTTCCTTATTGGGCAGAGTTCAGGACTTTCCGACCATGACTCCTCCCCATGCTTTTGTCTCTCTAGTGAAAGAGCGTCTCTGCTGATAGATAATTTGCCAAAACGGCTGGGAGGTTTCCCTTTGTGAATGTCAGTGCTCTGAGCGACTAGGACAAATGCCTCTCTGATAGATTTTTTTTACTAATTCACTTTTACAGTAATCATTTGGTCGGGTGCAAGTATACCAACATCTATTCCTTCTGCAGATTAAACAACTTTTAAATAATTGAAAAGTTGCCTTTAAAGTCTTTAATTGCTTGATTTTGTATTTTAATTTCAATTTATACACGACTTTCATATGTGTCTTTTTCCAAACTCCACTGGATTTTGTTTTAAGAGTTGGAATTCATACAAAACAAGTAGAATTATTGCAAATGATATGCATTATGAATCTTTAATCTTTACTGTGTAACATAGCAGTGCTCAAACGTGGCTCATTAATTTGCCTTGTTGTTCCCATTGCAGTTCCTCCCCCACTTTAGGAGCCCCCGATGTCTAACAATGGCACATTTACTGAACGTACTTAAAGTTTTTTATTGACATAAGATCCCTAAATCATCCAGATGGCTGAATACAGTGACTTTCTTGCTGGGTAGTATAAAAGCAAACTGCTAATTATTATCCAGTGCAAACTAATTAGAATGGTCAATAATTGGGTCGGAGTAATAGAATTCTTTACATTCTTACCTCTAGTACTGTAAGCCTCTTTTTGCTGGTCAACATAAATAGTGCTTAATAATTACTTTTTCCACCCCCAACTGTTCACGCCATGCAGGGTGTAGATTAATTGATTCAGAACAGGCTTTCAGACTGGTATAGGCAAGCCCATAGGTCCTGGCCATGGAACGTGTGTTAATGAGAGGATTAATTTAAGAGAAACCTAATCCGTTAAAGGAAATGTTTGCCGGATTTTCATTTGTTACAGAGAAGTGTGGAGCGCTTAATTAACACCACCTGTAACTGAGGCGATCAGAGCAATGGTTTTTACCAAATATGTGGGTTCAAGTTAGCCCATATTGCCAGATTTAATTATACGTCTCAAATGAGCAAGTATAGAAAAATCGGAGTGAGCTTAGCTAGACTAATTATCCAACAAGCCTGTTGGTTTACAGAGCAGTTTTAACAAGCATAACAACACTCCTTGCATATCTGATATGGCTTCCTCTAAGAAAACAAGGAGGGCGGAGGTGTAACAGTTTTTTACGAGACAGAAGAGGAACTCCTTGACCCAGCACTTGCTTGTTGGAGATTTCTGTTCGGAGTCTGGGGAGAAAACAACGAGTTATGTGGATATTAAAAAAACAAAACAAGAAAACTACAGGAACCTTAAACATGCTTGACCTCTCCTTGTCACAAGCCATTACCCATAAAACAGTCGAAATGGCTGGGATTGTTCACAGGGCAAACGTGTGAATGACATTTACAAATGTCAAATAGCTATTCACCCAGCAAAACCACAGTAAAAAACAGTTTAAGGGTTTAACCAGAACATGTGTGATTATTAGATTGTAGGAGGATATTCTACTATTCACAGACACTGGGCTTTACTCATAATTAAATACCAACAATAGGTATAGCAAATAGGGGAGGACAATATGACCAAAGTGGGTGTGTGATACATATCATCTTGTAATAGGGGTGGGGAAAAAATTCGAATTTCGAATTTTCGATGCATCGTGATTCATGTCAATAATCGATAATCAAGCACACTTGCATCTGCACATGTAGACCAGCTTCTGTTCTTATACAAGAACTTAAACATTAGCACTTACTAACTGAGCTCTGTATTATCTATTCTGAGTTGAATATTCTTGAAGTATCCGTTTTCGCTTTCTTTGCACCTCCGTTGCGCTTCTGTCAGTCTCGCTTTCGCTTCAAAAAGTTTCTTGCTTTTGACTTTTAGACCCGATTTGAGGGGGGTTGACTGAGAGAAGCGCAACGGAGAAAAGGCTCAAAGAAAGCGAAAATGGATA
>JAUZSV010433755.1:0-10168 GCA_034780495.1 Parotocinclus cesarpintoi | reverse complement strand
GCCACTGTTGTTTGAGTAATGGTATACTGACCAAATAGGACAAAATTTCAAATTTGTAGTTTTCACTGAACTTCATGCCAATCTTTGTGAGCTTTAGCATATCATTGCCTTTTCACCCTGTTCCCTTTCTGAAACAAGTGTTTTTTTGGCTGCTACCCTTCCAAAGGTCACTGTTCTGATCAAGCCTCTACAGAGACACTAAATACACTGCTCACTGGCTGTATACTAATTAAGAGAATGAGATATAAGTATATATGGTCATTTTATCTTTACTAAAACAATGACACATCTCATCTATTGGTGGCCATAAACTTTTGCACAGCATTGCATATATACGCAAATTAATCAAAACTTTAAAACTTCATTCATTTGTTTTTAGCAAGCCTGTCGTGACAATTCTAATCTGTTATTAGTAACATGCAGTGGTTGGGGCAGTAATTGGGGCCAGACAGGGTTGTAGAATGTGTACTGGTAGATATGTTGTACCATTTAAGTTCCAGTAAGGGAAACTGTAGAAGTAATTGATTCAATAGTGTTCCATTGTGCACCTCGGAGAATGTCCATGGTTATGAAAAGCACTTACAATTGAATGAGTGTCTTTCAAAGGCTCAATAAGATACACATGAACTCCATCATCAAACATGCCACTGGCATCCAGACAGAGAGCCAAGAAAAAGAGAGACACCATCTGAGAGTCAATGAAAGCACTGGGAATTTTACTGAACAGTTAGTGAAGGCCAAGCACTCTACTCATACTCACTGCAGGCCATTGCATGTGGACAGGGCTACACGAGAAGCTTCATTTCCTCTGACCTGGCCTCGGTAATAACAGTGCTCTCCACCCTGGGAACACACGCACATGGACGTCATCACACAAAGATACTTTTAGTGCAGATTTGGCAAGAGCACACACAAAAAATCCAACGTTATAAAAGTGCATCTTTTTTCTATCAGGCATGAAAGCAGGAAAACAGCAGACCACACTGCCTGCTAGTCCTGGCCCTCGGCCCTATGGATAATGATTTCTATTACATATAATCATATTTCTATAATGCAATGTAATGATATTAGCGCTCAAGTTGTACAGCTGTCTAATATTGTTTCCTTTTCCCCTCCCTTTCCTTTTCTGTCTAATATTCAAGTTGATTTGGTTTGGTCAGGTGGTATATGTTTTTGTTTAAGTGCAGTCCGTCAAGAGAACGCGTCAGATCACACTGGATAAGTTTTTCAAACGTTGACTGGAATTTAGTAAGAACTTGTCTTTTACAGTATTATACTTCGCATGCTGAGTACCTATAAATTGTGTTGTAGATCGTTTTGAAAAACTTGTTTGCAAATTTCTTTTCCAATGAACAAAGTTCACTGCAGTGGTAGGCTGGTAAACTATGTAGTGGGTAGCAAACATTTTCTAAACAATTAATAATTTTAGCCTGGACCTGTCTTCAGGGTTAAATCTTGGTACCCTTTACAGTTTTAGGAATGAGTACACAACTAGCCTGCAAGAACTCTGACCACCTCTCCCAGCCAACTGGTTTAAGCTGTTGTGGCTGAATGGAAGAAAATCCATAAATTTTTATCCCAAAATGTAGCGGAAAACCTTCTCAGTTATTGTAGCCAAGGGGAAACTTTATAGGAACGCTCATTATTTATTTTTGCTCAAATATCAAATTTAAAATAGTGTTTATTAGGTTTCATATCTCACTTCACACTGAAATAGGTACTTTCAGAGTATCATATGGAAGGAAATTACAAGACGGCTGCCTCTGTTTCTTTGTTCTGCCCTCGATGCCACTTATGACCAAATAATGTTAGATGTCTGTGTTCCTGCTAAGTGCTGTGACATTCATCACTATGCCCATTCAAGTAAACATTTAAAAAACAAATGCTCTCACATCTATAGCAATACCCAAGAGGTCAGTGATTTTTTTTCTAACATTATCCTCACAACAGAAAATACATGCTGAGCATTACATATTCTGAGCATTAAGTACGTTACAATACACATTCACAGTTTTGTTACTATGCACAGCAAACATTTTAACAAGTGTGATTTCATTGCTGTAAGTAGCTACATCTCATTTGAAATGTTTGCTCAACGGGCATGATTGATTTGTCTGTATTAAACTAGGAGGAAGCAGAGCAGAAACCACATCAAAACGCTTTAGTGTGTATTCAAGTTTTCTAGCACAGAATATGTACTGCTCCACTAGTCCTGCTCATGCACTGAAATTTCCTACAGTACTGCCATTATCTGTGCAAAAGAAAGGGCTCTTTAAAGAATATCTGCTCTGTTGCCTTGGACCATTATTGTAATAGGTCTATATAAAACACTGAAATTCAGAGTAAGTCTAAAAGTCTAGCTTTTAAATGATGAGCAACTGCATTTAATATAATTACATATTTGTTAGATAATTACATATTTATTACAAAAGCACACATCTCCAGAAAGGGGTAAATTTGGAATCTAAATGACTAAACATGAGCACTAACAGGTACTTTGACAGGTACGACTTATGACAGGATATCTGAGCATATCATGTTAAAAGTAACAGTGTAATTTAAACCAATTCCACTATGGAAATCATTTAATATTAACTGATACCTGAAAATCGAGGACAACAAGCCATCGGGGCTTAACTCTGTCGTCTGCTTGTACTGCTTTAGCATCCAAAGTAAACCCACACAAATACAGGTAGGACATGCAAACATAAATAGAGGGCAGGGCTTAGATCAAACTGGACTCCACTGCACCACAGTGTTACCCTGTGTAATTCCCTGTGAAACTGATACATGGAAGGAGAGGTGGAAACTCAGAAACACAGACAGAAAGGAAACCAGGGCCCCACGGGAAGAACAATCACCAACCTGGCAGTAATGGGAGTCAACACAAAAAACAATTTAAACGAAATAAAGTAAGATATACATGTAGACGTGTCAAACACAGACATACTACATGCAAAAGACACAGCACTGTCACAAAGAAACTAAAGAGAAAAAACTCTGGAGCACACAGACAGAACCAGAACAAAACCCAGCAATGAGACTCCTAGTTAGGTCAACATCCTAAAAGGTAAAAAAAAAGTCTGAATCTGGTGGTGGCAAGACTCCTTGCCAACTCAAGAACCAAAACAAAACTCAAAATAACGTCACTCAGCAGTAGAGTGTTGGGTCTGTAGATCAGCAGACCAGATTTGACTGCATGTCTAACACTTCTACTACATCTCAAACTACATCTCAGCCTTAACTTTACATCCCTGCAACTCTACACAATTAACAGGGATAACTGACAAAACAGATATTTAACTTTTGGAATTATTTAAGTACTAAAAGGGACTCATTTTTTAAACCCTGTTACTTTTGTTTTAGGTCAATGTACAGGTATGTTACGACCACATTGCCTTTTGTAAAACAGCTAGTTGAACGTACATTCCGAATATATAAAGAATATATAAAGAGAATAATCATACAATTTATGAAAATTCACAATAATTATAGAAAATACGGTAATCTACTGTTACATCCCTCAAGATTATGGTAAGATGGACCTGATACTTTAGTTTGACTGAAGCCAAAAATGCTTTGAACAAAAAAAAGTGAATTATAAACCAGTTTATATAGTTATAAGTGAGAGACAATATACAGGTAGTGGTGGATAAACAGAGCAGTACTACTTACAATAGTGCAAACACACACACACAAATAAGTGAAAAGTCATCCACGCAAACACAAGTAGCTAACACACAAAAGTCTCTAAACACATTGTCCAACTACAATCATTTTATTTTGGGTTTATCAAAAGAATTCAAACCCAACAAAGTAATTTCACCCATCTATAGACTTTTTCTATAGGCACCAGCATTAGACAAAATTGTTATATTTCTGTATAATATATAGAATATAAAGTCACCTTTCAGTGTAGAAGACTGTACTGTTCATCCTCTGGTAAAGTCATTAACATTTAAAACATTCCTCCCAATGGAAGTCACGTTAATATTCTTTAGCAATTACCTTCAGACTGAATGGAAAGTGCTTTTTTCCCAGTTATTCTCAGGTATAATGTTACATGCCAGGAATGCATATGTGATAAACAGTGATCCTGTGTAGATATTTACAGATTGAGAGATAGGAGACAGATGAAGAATGCCTATTAATCTACAGCATTCAGACCACAGACTTCACCACCCTGAAGCTATTACAGCAGAGATGTATAATGTTACATTATTTTTAAAAGCCTGGGGAGTCAGCTGCTAAAACATCACCAAGGAAACACTGCAGTGACATGATAAATCTCAGACTGAATACTGGACATCTGCTGAGTCTACAGGCAATTATTATACTGCATATTAGATGTTATTTCAGAGGAATCACACTACTAAACAAGCAATTAAAATCGCTTTTAGGACATCAATAGTCTTACAATAAAATCTGTCAGCAAATCTGACATGACCAACAATAATAAAAAGGGTCACATAGCAAATATAAAAAATGTAAAAAAAAAAAGTACAAAATACTTTTTCATATTCCACATCCCAAAGCTATTATTTCAGTGAAATCATTAAATAGGTTTATAAAGGAGTTTTCTATTTTTTGTGATCAGATCAGAGTAGCCTCAGTAGTAAATAATGGAAACAAAATTACAGATTCGGGTAGGTCTATAGCTTTCCTGCTAAGCTTGTTTTTATGCCAAAAGAACTCCAGAAAAGCAGACAGTATTTTCCAGGTACTTCATTTCCTTCAGGAAAAAGCAACTGAATGCTTCTGCACAAATTGCTTGAGGTACATTAAGCATGAAGACGTGACATTACCAGATTTATTATTTAACCCCTTATCTTTCAACTCTTAGCTAGTACATATTAATGTCTTCACAAGTGCATATCTACTTTGTTGCCTAAAACAAACACCCCAAAATGCCCCAGTTGTCAAAATCCTTCACTAATAAAGATTACATTATTCCAAGGAAGTGCTTGTGTTGTTACTAAGCAACCTGTTACATTGAGATTATGGCAGGTACATGTGTAGATCAGCCTGAGCATACTGATCCATTCTTGCTAATGGTGTACTCAGACTAAACTTGTCTCATACAAAGCTGTATTATATTATATTATTACATTATCATATTTTCACTTAATGAATCATGGTATGGCATTCTTACGGGAATGAAAATGGCCCTGAATTTATTTAAGCTGGTGACATTTAACAGGAATGTACCAATATTAATGAATAATAGGTTAATTCACCATTGGGGAGAAACACTACCATATATTTTTTCACCACTGCAGCTATGCTTTTTCTCAGGACTACAAACTGGGTCACATGATACTATGAGCTGTCAGGAAGCTTGTACCTTCCAGACCTAACTGCAACAATCCATATGGGCCGTGTTTCTGTCATCAGCAGCTAAGTTAATGGCAGAAGGGTCAATGTGCTGATGTAGTACAGGCATACAGTTATGCTTGAAAGTTTTGAAATCTAATTTAAAAAATACTATGCTTTCTTATTTATTTATTTACAAAACTGATTCACTATTACATACCTGTGAAAGGCAAAAGTATGAGGAACTTTGCTTACAGTATTTGCCATGGCTCCCCCTCATGCAACAGTGATAACTATTAAACATTTCTGGTTACTGTTGACCACTCCTGCTTTAAATAATTTTAGCCCATTTTTCCATACAGAACTTCAATTCTGAGATGCTGGTGGGTTTCCTCAAATAAAGGCCCTTTCACAATATTTCTATTAAGCTCAGGTTTTTTGTAGGTTTGGTTCTATTGTTATTCGGTAAAACAATTTGTGTGCTTAGACTCATTGTCTTGCTGCAACACCACACATTCTCCTGAGAATAAGTTCATGAACATATAGCCTAACATTTTCCTTTTGTTTTTATATAAAGTTCAGAATTCATTTTTTATCAATGATGACAAGCTATCATTGTCCAAATGTAGCAAAACAGGCCCCAGCCATGATACTACCATCACCATGTTTCACAGATAGTTTTTCTATGCTGAAAAACACAGTTTCCTTACTCCAGACACCACATTTCATATAAATTAAGAAGTCCTCTTTTAATTTTATCCATCCACAAAGTGTTTTTCCTATAGAATTCTGGCCACATGATATTTAGCAAACAAAATAGTCAGTCGTGTTATTTTTGGAAAGCAGTGACTTTCTCCAAACAACACTTCTTCTTCTGGACATTCAAATTAGACAAAAATCATAAATACCTTTAGTTGCTTAGAAGTTACAACATTTTCCTTCCTTCGTTAACTTGGTGACTACTCTTGCTCTTGCTCTTGTTATCTTTCTTGGTCAACCACTACTAGGAAGAGTAACCATGATTTTGAATTTCATTCATTTGTATACAATCTGTCTATGGATTAATAGAGCATAAACTCTTTAGAGAAAGTTTTTAAACCTTTTAGTCTGGTGTGCATCAACATCTGTTTCTGAGGTTCTTAGAAATCTCCTTTGTTCCTGACATGATAAAAATTGTGAACATCAGACTTTAATAGATTCATATTATTCAATATAATAGGACATCTACTCACCCCTAATTGTTATCCCAGTGATTAAAAACACCTGACTCTAATTTCACCTTTAAAATAACTACTAATCCTAAAGGTTCACATACTTTTGCATATATGTAATGTTGGATTACATATTTATTTTCCACCTCACAGCTTTGAGATTCTTGGTTATATCCTGAACGTTTTGGGCTCTGCCTGTATTGGGTTTGCACGTTCTCCCTGTGATTTCATGGGTTTCCTCTCACATTGCAAAGTCATACATGTTTGTGAATGTTTGTACCCTATGGCTGATTTTCACCCTGTCTAGGGTTGCTCCTGCCTTGCACTCTGTGCTGCCAAATGAATTAATATTTATTTTCCTCAATAAATAATTTAGCAATATTAATGCTTGTTTGTCTCATTTGTTTATTCGGGTTTTCTTTATCCACCTTTCAGGCGGAAAATCCGCTGTTTTAGCAGAATTTATGCAGAAATGTAAGAAATTCCAAAATGTTCACAAACTTTCAATCACCAATGACTATTTTCAGGTTCCAACATACAAGTTAACCTTTGTCTCAGGCGTATGCAATGTTATTTTACCTACCAGAACTGTAGTTTAAAAAAGTAAAGCGTGCTGCATACTATAGATGATTCATGTTTTCTCTCATTCTTTGTTATTACTCCAGCCCTTTCAGGTCATATCAATTCCCATAGCAATCTTTGGTGAAAAGAAGCCGTGCAGAGATTAAATTCAGTCTGTGATATGTTCTCTGCCCAAGCACAATCAATGCTGACATAGTTGTGCTGCTCAAATGACAGAAAACCGAGAGTGGATGTATGAAACAATATTTGTTATTTGAAGCGGAACCATGTCATGTATTACATTTCCCTCATATCTGCAACTGTTTGGGCCAGCTGAAAGGCAAATGTAGCATATTGACTGCACTGACCATGCTTAGTAGGCAAATTACAGACATAAAGAAAGATTACGCCACTTATCATCACCTATAGCTGCTGAGGGTAGAGTATGTATTAACCAGACAGAAACAAACCTGGGTCTGTGGTCCAGTAGCTGTGTACCCCTCCCCCATCTTTATTTTTGTCATCCTTGAAGCAGAGAACAGAAAAGATCAGGGCTGTCCTTTAAAAGGTTGAACGCAATGTCATCCATTGCCAGTTAGAAGTACAGTACTTAGCTATAAGGAATTGATTAAATCTGTAGATATTGGCAATTACCACCCCCAATGAGAAGGGCAACATCCTTCATTTAGTAAAGTGCTGAGCATCAGTGCATTATCCACAAAAAGCTATTGTACAATCCAGGGGCATTTGGTGCACACATATGAACAACTCACTTATACAGGAACTTTTTTTCTCTTTGCCAAGCAAATGGAATGGCAGACTAAAACTAACCATTTCTTCTCTTTGTTCCCTTTGAGGAAAGACAAAAATAGTCTGTCTTCTTTCTAAAGAAAAAAAATCCATTCTTTCCTGTAAGAGCCCATTTCTCACTGTCACAATGCCACTCGGTTTTGGGCAGTGTTGGTTCTAGGGGCCAGCCAAAACCAGAAAAGCTCTGAGCTCAGCTATGGCTCTCCTCAGTGACCTCTAATCACAACACACCTCACTTGCCAGGGGTTCAGCTACAGTAATTCCACTCCTCATACACATCCAGCTACGCACCTGCACAATGCTGCTGCCTCATGTTTACATGCAGCACACAACAGCTCATCTTAACCTTCACACTTCAAGAACACAATGTAAATAACACACAGAGAGAAGGGTGTGAGCCCCAGACTATACAGAACATTCTTATATTCTCCACATGTCCACACATCTCCAAGTGGCTCTTATTTAATTTGAATATTGTACATGAGAAATACATTCTTGTTTATGAATCAAACTGTACACAGTAAAAACATATGCATTACTCTCCCTCGGAGGTGTTTAATTATGTAAAATGTAATCATTTAGTAAAGAGGTACAACAATGACATTATCTGAATATCCATTATACATTATTTCAGCTACACATGCAATCAGAAAAAATTCCACCACGAAAAGAGCTTTAAACTTCCTCAGAGCAGATCTAAAATGTAGTCTGTATCAGATCAACAAATGAACAAAGAAAATAAATTATATCATATTTTATAGGATATTTGGTAAATACTCCCCTTTCATAATTATTCTACCCCTTGATAATGCTGCTGATTTAAAAAAAAAGCTGCTAGATGGCTAAAGATATGACTAGCCCATTGGGAACTGAAAAACACTTCTAAATTTGCTTTAGCTGTGGTATGTTTATATAAACACCACCCAGAGATGTGTTCAAAGTGTGTTGCAATCATGGTGAAGAATAAGGAGATGTCACAAAACCTAAAAGATGAGTTCATTTAATTGCACCACAATTGTAATGTGTTTAAGAAGATATCCAAGAATTTGAACATTCTTAGAGACCATTGGGAGCACTGTACAGAAGTTCATAACTTAATGCACAATAGCAAACACCAGATCGTGAGAGAAAGCACAAGATTTTGTCAAGAGGCCATCTTTGTCAAGGGGAGCCATCTAATCAGGACAACAAAGAAAAACAGTTTACTAACTAACAAAATACTAACAGGAAAATATGTTCTGGCAAACATAAGAAGATCAACAACCAAAGATTTCATGGCCAGACTTTAAGAAGGGTTAACACAGTTATGGGACATAGTTTTATAGCATGATAAATGCTAATGCCTATTCTCACACACTTGGGCACGCACACAGTAATACTGGAGTAAAAATGGATATCCAATCTGCAAATAACAGACAGTCAGAAGGAAAGCTCCACTTTTGGAGTTTTGTATATACTGGAACAAAGCATATCTTCTATGCTGTCACAAGCTTGTTATCAGCTGCCTTCATTAAACTGAACATCTATATCTTCCATGCACTTATCACCACCAAGATACATAGCCGAAACTCCCAAATGGTGTACATGTCAATTACAATGGATTTTATTATCCGATAAAATTTGTCTTTTTGGCTAATGGGACATGTACTGTGTTCTTTAAATGTCCTTATGTGCTAACATTGTCAAAGTGCCAGTGACATCCTTTCCCCTTAGCAGAAGGTGGCAGAGAGCTAGCATTGCAGCTGTGTGAACTACACTGCACAGAAGAAAAAACTTAGTAGTTGCATATGAAATAATTTATAGTGCTGAACATTTATGAACAGAGTTTTGTTACAGTGCTGGAATTTGCATGTGTGTATCTCTGTAAGTGTACTTCTCTCTGTGAGTGAAACAATTTTATGATTACTTTTTATTTAAAAAAAAAAGTTGAGCCAAAAGCTAAAGTTCAGGTTAGGGATTCATTAGGTCAGTATTCATTAAGTCAATGGAAAGCTATCACAATGATCAAAAGAAAAATGTGTGTCCCCACAAAGAAAAGAAAGATCTGACATTTTTGGTCTTTATAGGTACAACTGCTTCTTTGTTTAAAAGAAAAAAGTAAAAATTTGCTTTAGGTTACAGAGGTTATGGTTCAGCATTGATTATCACAGAAATCATGGTGTCTATGGAATGTCCCCACCCAGATAGTGCGACAGGCTATCTGTGTGTGTGTGTGTGTGTGTGTGTGTGTGTGTGTGTGTGTGTGTGTGTGTGTGTGTGTGTGTGTGTGTGTG
>JAUZSV010433744.1:0-10169 GCA_034780495.1 Parotocinclus cesarpintoi | reverse complement strand
GAAAGTGTTGCTGTCTAGCAGAGTCATTCCTGTGCCATGGTTGTGAGTGTTATCCGGCTGAAAAATGCCAGTTAGAAGTCCAACCCATGAGGAGCAACGCGTGACGACTATGTCCTGCAAATATCGCTGATCTGTTAGTGGTATGTCCTTCCCCTAGACAGGGTCAATGCAATACCTTAGTGTATTTTGGTAATTCGCTCTGGATAAGGGCGTCTGCTAAATAATGTAAATGCGTATTGTCTATAATTGTTGTATCATTTGCATGCAGTTTTCTTGTGAAAATACAATTCAAATTTACATTACCACGGCAAGTGTAATATCCAGTTAAGTCATTGTATTTATTCACAAAGTTTCATGCAGTCGTTAAAGAGTGCATACTTGTATTAATATATGTACTGTTCATTTGAAACAACTCATTAGGAATTTAATATATAGAAGTGTGTTCTTAGTGCATTTTTAAAACTACACAAACCAGAAGCTAAGGAACCTTGTAGGCATTCAGTACTATCGTTTAAAGGTAGCTGAGCAGCATGCCATCTCTACGCGAAGAGAAGAGGAAGGATAGGAGAAAGAGGTGCGAGTTAAGGTGGGCCTGTCTGTTTCAGTGAAATGTCAGAATTGAAAAGCTAGGACAGTCTCTTTGAAGCCTGCTTTGAGTCCTGGTGCAGTATTGTTCTCTGGCCCTCTCAATTGCTGAAATGGGCTTTTTAGTCTCAAACCCAGCGTTGGCTAAAAACAAAATACGTTTTCTGTCAAATATTACTGTTTTTTGAAAAGGTGAAAGTAATTGGTTTGTGTAGACCCACAGTGTGTGAATGCATAATTGATGTTGTTGCACTGGTGTGTACACAAACCATCTTTTCTCAGACAAAAACGCTTCTGCTATGAAAGGAAAGTTCACAGAAGTTTTAATCTTCAAAGCATGGTCTCTATTCAGCACAATAGCATCAAATCGTTATAGGATTGTGATTATCCTTTTTTCTTACTCCTTTTCTTTTTCACTCATCCCTTTAAAGATTTCAGACTCCTTCCTTTATAAAGAAACAGCCATGTAATATTTAAAACAAAAGTATGTGATTTGTTGCTAAAGTGTGCCATTTTTAGTTTTCGTATTATCTAAACTTAATGTAAATATTACGATCATACTTTTTAAATGTGTCCATAACACGATTTGGAAGCATAAAATATAGTGATGTTGCCAATTTTCATTAGTGTTGTAAGATGATCTTTTATTAGGAAATCAGAAATCTATCAAATCAAATTATGCTTTTGCATTAAATAGGTTTTAAGCCTAAACAACATTTATTACTAGGATTACCACAGTGCAGATGCTATTTCACTGGATTTAAGTATAATTAGTTCAGTTTCAATATCATGTTTTTTTTTAAATTAGCCAGGAAGAGGAAGTCTTCCTATTTGTGTACTATATTAGCAACATCGAAAGACATGTTGGCCATTTTTTTGCTACAATGGTCTTCCGCATTCATGTTGTGGGTTCATGCATTGTGATCTTTATAAATTGTATATAGTTTTACAAATTAGGGGACATTTAATTTTGGAGTATTCCCTCATTTTTGTGAGGAATATACTGTATGGCCTATGTGCCTTCACACTACTTAGCAAAGCACGGGGGTCTAGCTGAGCTGCAAATAAAACCATAACTAATGAAACCAGTAAACAATAATCTTGCAACAATAATTTCACATTGACATTAGAATTATAAATAAAAAAGAAAATTTAAATAAATAAATTGAAATAAATTGAAATTAGAAAGATCCACCCTTTAATTGAAGCTAATTTACTTAATCAAGCAACAATTATTTTATTATTTTTAAATCCTATCTGACCGACCAGTACCAGTTTGTTTATATAAATAATCAACGCTTTAAGCATTTAAAAGTGAAGTATGGACCACTATTATTTCCCCTCCATATGCTACCTTTAGGCTCAATTATTCACAAACATGGCATTCGTTTTCACTAGTGGACTAGTTTTAATTATTACTCATCTGCTATGCAGATACACAGCTGTACATATCAGCTGATTCAAATGACGAACTTACAATCCAAAAAATTGAGAATTGTGTTAGGGAAGTATAAAATTCGATTTAATTTTATTTTAGTTAACTCGGATAAAACTGAGGTTTTATTTTTTTGACCCAAAACTGTGAATAGTTACTTGGTTACTTCTATCATAAATCCAGACGGCTATTTGGTAACACACAGTCCAACTGTTAAAAAGATCTCTCCCTTGACATGCACATTAACAACATCACAAGAATTGCTTTCTTTCAGTTATGTAATATTGCTAAACTCAAAAATATCCTTTCTATTTAAAATGCTGAGAAACCAGTTCATGCTTTTATAACCTTGAGATTGGATTACTGTAATGCTTTATCTTTAAATAGTGCAAAATGCAGAAGCTCAAGTGCTAAATAGAACTACAAAATGTTATCACATTAGTCCTGTTCTGGTTACACTGGTTACCAGTTAAATTTTGCATTGATTGCAAAATACTTGGGTTGGATTGCCTCTTGGCTGTGTTCTCCTCTGGTTCTGTTCTTTCTAGCTAATGCTGCACCTGGCATCAGTGATTGTCATAAGTGATATTAATAGGCAATGCGCTCCTAACCCATAAGTAACTATATTTTCTCTTTTCTCTTCGGCTAATGTTCTGGTACCAGTTCCAGCACCACACGCTTAGATGTTCCTCCACCTCAGCATCACTGTACTGGCCCACACCAGAGCGCAATAACTCCCTTCATCATTTAGTTATTAGGAGACGATGTGCCTCCAATAACTTACTGCTGAGGACTCAATATCTTAAATTTTATATCCATTTCTTTATTTAATTCACATTTTTATCATTTACTTAATGTTACTGTTACTACAAATTAACTATTTCATTTAACATCTAGGTCACCCAAGGAGGATGGGTCCCTTTTTGAGTCTTGGTCCTACAAAGGTTTCTCTGATGTATATCAAGTAGCACAAGATTGTTTTTCCTTTCCTCTGTTGTTGTAGGCTTGCTCAATTTAGGAGTATCCATTTTGTTTGTATACAATATAATATTGTATAAAGCTGCTTTGATACAATGCACCATTGTAAAAACCACTATATAAATAAATTTGACTCCTTGTTTCTCCTCATAAGGCTGGAAAATACAGAGCAGGAAATTTGAGACCATTCCTGTTTTGAATCTCTCCTGATCATCCATGGTCCTTGGTTCCTTTTTTGTGCACACTCCTTTCAAGCTCACCCAACAGTTTTTCTGTAGGGTTACATCAGGGGATTGAGATGGCCATTGCTGACACATGATTTTGTGTTTAGTAAACTGTTTTGTCTTATATCTGGAAATATGTTTGTATTATCACGTTGCTGGCAGATCACATATTTAGGGATAAAGGGTTTCAATTCACAGACCAATTTGTCTTCAATTAAAGGTTTAATAGTTTTTTCATTTTTTGTGTGAAATTAGGCTACAATGTGAATTTCTTATATCTATTTTTACTCATCTTTATTAGGGTTGACAATAATTGTGAAGAAGTAGTTCATTAGCCTTTTGGCGGAACGGTGGCTGGTTGGGTAGCACCGCCACCTTGCAGCAAGAAGATCCTGGGTTCAATCACAGGATGGAGTCTGCATGTCCTTCTTGTGTCTGTGTGGGTTTCCTCTAACAGACCAAAGACATGCATGTTAGGTTAATTAATTAATCTAAAATTGCCATTGACTTGAGTGCATATAACTAGTTCTAACTGTTGTGTAGATGTAACCATGTGTGTGTCGCTTGAAATGGCCACAGATGCCGATAGTGCAGTCAGCTTACATATGTATGTGTGGGGGGCTTATGTGTGTGGGTGTTAGGATGTGTGTTTTACAGATACTGCAACATTGTTGTTACTAAATAAATGTAACCAAAATACTTTAGGTTAATAACATTAGTTAAAGGTTCTGATTCTTTTTTTTGGTTAATTTTTTTTTTTTTACACAAAGTGAGGCTAAAATAAGGGTAAAATACGCACATGCATATGCATTAATGAAATGTGTACTGGTCATATCTTGTCAGCTCTTTACATATTCTCAAAAAGCATATTAAAATGATACATGTACAACACTGTTTTAAGTCAGCAGGAGGAAATGTATTGTGTAAAGGCATAAAACATTACAGCTGACTAGCCTGTTAGTCACTTGAAGCTTGTAAATTGTAATTAAAATAAGTGTCCTTATCCCTAGGGCGAACCAATCACCTTCTGTCAAGAAAGATTTGTGGCGCGCCGCTCAGGCAACATGAAGAGTTTCCTTGAAATAGCTGTGAACCTGCAACTCTTCAAGCAGGTATGCCGAGAGTCATATATATGTATTTTAAATGTGGATGGTATGGCAAAATACAACCAAAATTCCAATGGAGTTGGAACGTTGTGTAAGACATAAATAAAACACAATACTATGATTTGCAAATCCTTTTTAACCCAGATTTAATTGAATACACTTTATTGTTTGTTTGTTTTTTAGCAAATACTGACTAATTTGGGATTTTATTCCTACAACAAGTTACAAGTTCCTACAACAAGTTCCAAAAGAGTTGGGATAGGGGCACCAAAAGACTGAGAAAGTTGAGGAATGCTCAAAAACACCTGTTTGTAACATCCCACAGGTGAGCAGGTTAATTGGAAACAAGTGTGTGTCATGATTGGGTATAAAGGGATCATTCCGGAAAGGCTGAGTCAATCACAAGCAAGAATAGGGCGAGGTTCTCCACTTTTAAGAACAACGTTTCTGAACGTGCTAATAGCAAGGAGTTTAGTGATTATATCATCTACAGTCCATAATATCATCAAAAGATTTAAAGAATCTGGAGAAATCTCTGCAAATAACCAGCAATACAGAAAACCAACATTAAATGCTCATGACCTTCGATCCCTGAGGCAGTACTGCATTAAAAACCAACATCATTCTGTAATGGGTATTACGACATAGGCTCAGGAACACTTCAGAAACCATTATCAGTGAGCACAGTCCGTCACTCCATCTGCAAGTGCAAGTTACAACTTTTCCATGCGAAGTGAAATCTATGTATTAACAACACCTAGAAACTCCGCCGGCTTTTCTTGGCTCGAGCTCATCTTAGATGGACTGACACAAAGTGGAAAAGTGTCCAATGGTCTGAGTTCCCATTTCCAAATTGTATTTGGATATCATGGATGTTGTGTCCTTTGGACCAAAGAGGAAAAAAACTGTCGGGATTGTTATCAGCACAAAGTTCAAAAGCCAGCATCTCTGATAGTATGGGGGTGTGTTAGTGCCTATGGCAACGTATTTTTCAGGGGCGTCCTTTTTTTTTTTCTTACCAAGACAATGCAGCCACATTCTGCACATGTTACAACACTGTGGAGCATTATGAAGTGCAAATTATGACAACTGAGACCCCAGGCTCTTGAGCAAATAAAGTTGTATATTAAGCAAGAATAGGAAAGAATTCCACCTACAAAACTTCATAATTAGTGTCCTCAGTTTCCAACCGCTTATTAAGTGTTGTTAAGGAAAGGTGATTTAATACAGTGGTAAACTTCCCCCTGTCCCAACGTCTTTGGAATGCATTGCTGGCATCAAATTCAAAAGGGCTCAATATTTGCAAAAAAAAATTTAAGTTTATCAGTTTGAACATTAAATAACTTGTCTTTGTAGTGTATTCAGTTGAAAAGGATTTGAAAATCACAATATTCTGGTTTTATTTATGTTTTACACAATGTCTCAACTACATTGCAATTGGGGGTTGTACATATTATGTATCAAATATTTTAGTTTTAGTTTATTTCAGTTTTGCTGAAACGTAGCCACATTTATAAGAAAAAAATATATGTTAAAATACATTTTACACATACTATTCAATATAAGAATGGGAGACACTAGGTTAATGCAGCAGGAAATGCTCAGTCTACCACTGCAATAACCCAGGTTTGAATCTCACTCGTGCTTTGGGCAGAGCATTCCATGGAAATTGGCCACGCCTGGCGAAGGAGACATCATCCTTTGTACCGATTCGGCTGCTTTGCTCCCTTGCCTCCCCCAATCCTGACCAGGATAAAATGGGAGTAATGTAGCAAAGTATATTAATAATATAAACATAAAAAAGGATTTAACAAGGAAAAGAGTGTCATAATACATTTGAGATTTAAATTTCACGAAATTACTTGATGCAGTGAGTTTTGACCACATTGACAACTGACCTAAATTCCCATGATCCTCAGTAATTTGCATGATGATAATTCCATAAATGAGCCTGAAAGGTCCTGTGGTACATTAGGTTTCAGTAGTACATGGTAGGGTTGTCAACAACTGATCAAAACGCACAATGGCATCATAATCAATGTGTTACAAAACTTTTGCCATAGAACGTTTTGGCCTATTTATACAGTGTTGTGTTAATGCCTTAGATTAGATATGCTGTTGTTTTTGCAGTGGTTTAATGACCACATAATTATTTCTCCGTATCCTTTTTAGAATGTAACCAGTAAATACTGGAAACTTGTGCGTTATAAAAAAAAAAAAAAAAAAACTTGACCGCTCTTCATACTTGATCAGTAGCAGCATCTGCTAGCTTTATCGGGATGCCAAGTTGACCCTTCTACAGTCCAAAGATCCTTGATCAGGAATGGTCTGTTTGGAAGAGTAGCAGCCAAAAAGGCACTCCAGAATGTGGAATGCGTCACACAGACTGGCATTACGATGATTGTAAAAGAGGATTATTGTAGTGACAAATGCTTGGGTTCTATTATCAACAATAGTTCTATATGGTTAGTATAATATTACTAAACCAACAAATCTAATGGTTAACATCTGAACCTAAAACCCTTTCAGGCCAAACGCACTAATAAAGAGTTTGATTAAACATCCAGTTTCTTCTCTATCATTTTCAGCCCCCATCTCTCCTTTCTGCTCTATTCATAGCACAGTAAGCAGATAGCTGTACTTCCTTCTGTGATATGTTTTAATTTATCTCCCAGAAGGAGCTGGTATGAGCTTAATCACACTTTTGTTTTCTGCTGCTATGGCTGCATAACTTTTCTCAAAGATCCTGATAGTGACCAGCAGTTCAAAGACATTGGTGCAGCAGCTTTGGGAAGAGCCCTTATCTAGTGCCCTGTTCTGACCATGAACCACATCCTCACTAAGAAAACAAGCATGGCTAGCTGCCAAGAGAACGTGGGGGAAGCCTGTCAGCTATGACCTGCTTTCTGTCTCTGACCCCCCAACACACACACACACACACACACACACACACACACACACACACACACACACGTCGCTCACCTCTTGTGCTGATGCAGCTTCGTGTATACACTGCCTGAGATAACTTTAATGCACTCCCAACAAATACACGTACACAACTGGTGTGCTTTGGATTAGTCAACTGACATTTTATTTTTTCACAGCTTTTGTTAATTAGTGTTCTTGTGTAGGATGATAGGATACTGTTTGTTGTGTCTTTCTAATTGCAAATTTATTGACGACAGGTAAAGTTTTTTGCGCTGTGTTAAATGTTTAGATTATGTCTAAACTGGAGATCTGTGTTGTGTAGTATACACCAGGAATAACTCATGACATAACTCATGTCAGAAAATAAGTAGCTTGCTTGTATATACATATAACCATTCCTTAAATAAGATTGGTATTAGGACCAGTTATAATAAGTCAAAAATCAGACTACATAACATTTGGTTTTTAGTTACATAGTTAACAGAACATGGATAATGTGTCACCTCATGAAGGAAGGGCAGCTGTGGGGATTTGGCTGAGTGATAATTTGGTCTGACTAGGTGCCCTAATTAGTAGGTTAAACAACAGAGGCTGAGCCCTACAGTCTTGTGACTCATTATATCTGCTGTAACAAAGTTAGCATCCATCAGCACTGAACACAATTCCTTAAACCCTAGAAAAGGCACACCTGGGACTGTGTATACAAGCTACACAAATTCTACTCATTTTTTCTCAGTTTTGGTTCTTAGTCATTTCATGCAATAATGGACTGCATTTCTGATACGGTTATGTTATTTTTCTAAATCTCTGTCCTGACAGTAATAGGCATATTTATGTGATGTTGTTTTACAACCTCTATGTGACAAGGGAGAGGAAATTAAATTTTCCCCAAAGCACACAGCAAGCCAGTCTGCCATGTTAATCCTCCACCTGATCTGAATTACAGAAGCGCACATAATACAGTTTAGTGAACATGTCCACACTGGGTGGAATTGTGGTGGTGGTGTTCTCTCTTACCTTCTCCTTCTCTCTCTCTCCTTTAATAACCTGTAATACCGTGATTTATGTTGCAGTTCATTGATGGCAGACTGGTCAAATTAAATGCAGGAAGAGGTTTCACAGATGTCTTTGAGGAAGAGATCACAGAGGGGGGCTTCTGTGGAAGTGAGTGGGATTTTCTCAGTTCGGAGTTGGAAAAAGAAGGAAAAACCACCTGTGATACATTTATGTTTCAGCACAGTTTAAGTAAAAGTGTATGAAAGGGTAATTAATTGTATTAAAATGTTATTTAGACAAATTCTAAAATTTAAATATTAAGTGGTTGTTCTTATTTAAGATTATAGTATTGTTAATTTATTCAAGTTTAATCAGTGATTTGATGGGAGTCTTTTTTTTAATGCAGGTAATTCAAGATCTTATCAGCAGTGGATGCATTCTGTGAAGGTAAGTTGCAGCTTATAATTAGTTAATTGCAATTAATATTAGTTGGGTGTTCAGTAATTAGTCCTGGTGGCTGAAATATACTTGAAGTTTGTTAGTTTTATTCTATATGATTTGTTGTGTTGTGTGTGTGCTCTTTAATGTTTAAGTAATTGAACGTATCCAGTTGCGCTTGAAGTGCGCAAAAGTCAGACAGATGTGCCACAGATAATGAAAGGATACATGGGATGGTTGAGATTTTGAGACAACACTGATATGATATGACAACCAGTCATCCGAGATGACACATGGATTCTGGCAGGAAACACAGGCATTACTCAATATACTAAACAAAGAAAAGCCCTTGTCCATATGCCTTGCTCCTTTCTTTCTTCCTCTCATGCCAAAGTAGTCCTCTGGAGTGCCAGTTTCAAGAGGTTTCATTTAAAGATCACATTGCCTGACTGACACAAATCCATAAGAGTGGCGCTCACCCCTGTCCTGCTAACTGAAGCTTGAGATATAAATATCACAGCATTCAGAAAATTTGAGCCATTTAGCATGTTAGCCTAGTAATCTTTTACAAGTTGTCTTGTTATTTGGAGTACAGTGTGTCGAATGAGTGAGTGTGCACTGAGCATGGACTGATTGCAACCTAACCAGTGCTGCGCACACATACGTACATCTAAAGCACTGTTATTAAGCTCTGGCTTGAAAGAATAGCATGTTGAAAAAATGTACAGAATTCCCTCCGTCACATGTGTACTCAATCAGCTAACCACCATGTATGTTGTTCAAGGCGTCTTTATTAGTTTTGTTTTTAATTTGTCTCACGTCCATTAAATAGCTCTCTATTTTTGTAATTCGTAAATATTTTCCCTGTAGAAAGGTGTAAATAAAGCAAGTCCAGCTGTGAAGTCTGCATATAAGATTGTAAGTTTTTACCTTGTAATATTAATTAAGCATTTAACATTAACCTAAACATAAAATGAAATTGAAGCAGCTAATTTTTTCTAATTTCATATTCTACTGTTTTTTCTTTTTCTCAAAGGCCAAAGTTCATGCGAGAAAAGGCTTACAAGGTGTGAAGGGCAGAATATGGCTGAAGGTGTGTCTTCCTGATTCTTAGTCTGAAACCTAATGATTTCTTCAGATATACAGTATCATATAAAATGAGTACACTCCTCACATTTTATTATATCTTTTCATGCCACAACACTGAATATATTACACTTTTACGCAATGTAAAGTAGTGTTTACAAGTTTACAGCTTGTATACAGTGCATCCAGAAAGTATTCACAGCGCGTTACTTTTTCCACATTTTTTTGCGTTACAGCCTTATTCCAAATTGTATTAAATTAATCTCTTTCCTCAAAATTCTTCACAAAATACCCCATTATGACCATGTGAAAAAAGTTTTTTGAGAGTTCTGAAAATTTATAAAAAATAAAAAACTAAGAAATCACATTTACGTAAGTATTCACAGCCTTCGC
>JAUZSV010433734.1:0-10170 GCA_034780495.1 Parotocinclus cesarpintoi | reverse complement strand
GTAGACAATCAGCAATCTGAATTTCTTAGTCTATACAATTTAAAACAAGAATTTGCACCTGTAAATACGATGCCTTATATATGTACTCCTAAAGAAAACAGTCCCAAACCATACATCACATCTACTGAAACATTAAAATAATTTTAAAACCATAAATGGAAAGCATGGACGCAGAAAAGGCAGAACCACCCATCACATACAGTAAAAAACATTTGGGAAAACAGTGGAGATGGTGCCACACATGGACACATTAGACACGTCCCTACTTTTTTATCACTACAGTACAGGGAAACAAGAGTATTGCAACACATACTGAATGTGAATATGACTTAAATTAACAAAAACGAAGACAATTTTGAATGCGTGCAAGTTTACTGGCAAGAAATTAAAGTACATGAGACCCACCCAAAACCATTTTGAATAAGATGAGCTACAGAGGTCAACTGGTACGACTCAATTAGTACAATCTGTAACTGAAACAGTAAACATGTGGAGTGATCTATTTCCCAACAATACTTTCCTCACCAAGCTATCCAGTAAACATTAAACAGGCATGCTGTAAGGTTTCAGTAAAAACACCCTAAATAAACTGTGCAAAACAAAAATATATATTAATTTTTCTCCAATATCACCATTTGAATATAAATATAGATTTAAATGTAGCTGAGTATGCATCTCCTATCCTGAAGGCAGAGTGCCTTTAGTAAGCGCAAGAGGCAAAATTTGACTATTCGAATTGACAAGTGTAAGAATATAAAAATGTTTGAATCACAGGATTGAGATTTTAACTGTATTTGGCACACTAATACAATTAAAAAAGTCCCACCATGTAACAGACAAAGTCTTGAAAGGCACTAATATATTTCAGCTGAGAGACACAAAAGTGATACTATTTTCCACTCTTCACACTGCGCTGCCCACCTCTTTGCCATGCATTTCTTGGTCAATTCTGAAAAAAGAAAATAAATAATTTACAGTTACAATGCAAACACAGAGTCAAAACCATGCAATCAATACACCAACATACTTTTACCAGTCGTGGCTGTCCAATAGCTCATGGTTAAATTCTAACATCAACAGCAGATAATTCTGAATGCAATACATTTTTGTGATTTCATTTTATAAATGTCAGTCTGATCAAATGAACTGTTTTTGTTTCACTTTGAATTGCAATTTATTTCAGATCAGTGCTGACTTCACAGAAACAAAATAATACTCAGATTTCATTTATACTTTGTTGTTTCATGCATATTTTATCCAAATAGGAATTACAAATATGTAACAGCAATTACATCAATATTATTCTTCATCAGATCTATGAGATCATGTCATAAGGTGCCTTCTGATTCACTATGTTTCTCAAAACATACAATCCATTCTGAAAAATCTTCAGACCCTATATTTCTCCTCATCAGTCTGCATTCAATACCTCATAATGAAAAAGTCAAAACTTCAAAAATGTAACACTTTCTTGAAAATGTATTAAAAAGTCAAGAAAGTTTGCATGGACACAAGTATTAAGACCCTTTGCTATGACACTTACATTTTTGTTCCAGGATCGTTTCATCTCTATAATTTCTATTGATTACCTTTTAGATGTTTCTACACCTTGATTGTGGTGAATTTCGTTGACTGGATATGATTTGGAAAAACACACACCTATATAAACTCACAGGCCACAATGCATATCAGAGTAAAAACCATGCCATGCAGAGGAAGGAATTGCCTGTAGAACTCAGAGACAGGATTATGTGGAGGCACAGACCTGGAGAAGTCTACCTAGTGGTTCCACAAAACTAAGTAACTGGGGGAGAAGGGTCTCATTAATAGAGATGAACAATAACCCAGTGATCACTCTGGCTGACCACCAAAGGTCCTGTTTGAAAATGGGACAAACACCCAGAAGGTCAACCATCACTGCAGCACTGTGAGTGATCTGGCGGAAGTCTCTCCTTAGTAAAAGACATAAAGGACTAAAGGACTCTTATTCTCTGAGGTACACAACTCTCTGGTCTGATGAAGCCAATATTTAAGTTTTTGGCATCAGTTCTAAGCATCATGTCTGGAGGAAACCAGGCCCAATACCACCTTTAGTGGTTTTTAGTGGTTTGGACAGAGAAACTGGTCAGGGTTGAGAGAAAGGTGAATGGAGCAAAGTGCAGAGATTTTCTTAATAAAAACCCAATCCAGAGCACTCAAGACATCAGCCCGGGCTGAAGGTTCATCTTCCAAAAAGATTATATCACTCAGCAGCCATAACAACACAGGATTGACTTGGGGACAAACACCTTTGGAGAAACCTAGAAACGGCTGTCTGACTGTCCCAATCCAACCTGACAGAGCTTGAAAGGATTTGCAGAGAACATGCCCTAATATAAGCATGCAAGCATGAAACATCATGCAGTGCATTACAGCCCATAGCCACTGTAACCACTGTCATAAGGGTTTCAACTAAATACTAAGCAAAGGGTCGGAATACTTACAAAAATGCAATATTTTAGTTTTTTCTAAATCCACAAAGAACAAGCAGGAAATATGAGCAGACCAAAAGTCCAGAGTGTCATTATATTACACTGACATAAATAACATTTTTTTTTTAAATAAAATGTATTATTAATACATTTTTAATATAAAGAAACCAAATTGAATTTTTTCAGTAGGAAATAAATTAGTGGGTTCCTGTTATCTGAGTATTTATTACCCGAATCATTTAATGTAGCGTTCAAGGACATACATACACGTTTGAATGAATTATATATACCCATCATATTTCAAACCGATAGATGTGATGCACTGCTACAAGTTGCATGTGGTTAAAATTCTATTAGGATACAACAAATATATAATAACAGTTTGTAAATAAGGTTTAGGTACGGTTCAAAGTATAAAGCATACAGTTTTTCTTTGTTTGAAGTCTGTATCAGTTCCCTTACGGTTTAAAGGCTTCATATGAAATATAGAAACAGTCCACAACAGATCTACTTGAAATCTTGCAGAATTATGTTAATTACAATAACAGACAAACTTCTAAAACCTATTCCCAAACCAAAAACGCACAAATCTATTCACAATTTTTAAAAAAAATCCATATTATGCTGGTTAAACCCATTACACCTGAAATTAGCTAAGGCAGTCAGTCATCCAAAAGAACAATCAATTAAAACAGCTGAACAAGTTCAACAGGACTTCATGAATAAACAGCACAAATATGAGGATGGTTATGCAAAAGTGGGTGGGTAGGGCATGCAAAATGGTGGTAAAAGCATGCAGATAAATCCCTCGTGTGTCCAAACAATACAGGTACCACTTGTGACTGAAGACCACGATCTAGCCCTGTATGGTGGAAGTTATTTAGATATACATACCACTCAATCTGCATTAGAGTGGAACCAATGTCAGCAACCAAATCCAAATCTGTATCTTTTTATGGGAGAAAAACATCATTTGCACCTGCCTGTTTTGGCAGACTTTAGATTGTAAACAGGAACATATAACGACAGTCTTTGACACATGGTCATATGGTTACAATTTAGTATTGTTGAATTATTAGCATTAGAAGCAATGACACATAAAAACTGAACATGCAGTGAGTGGTGAGCAGCTTATAGTCCAGCGACAAAACATGTTATTAATTTTCAAATCAGAAGCATAACAGTCGCATTAGTTTAGTGCAGTGCAAGTAATGGTAATGGAGACCTGGCAAAGGCCCGGGGGTGAAAATACAGATACCTTTTACGTGTTTTCCTATTTTTATCTTCGTCAAACCTTAGGAGAATGGTGGGAAGAAGGGTTAAGGTAAAAGATAGCTTCTGAAGTTTGAACAGCCAACAGCAGATAATCATACACACTCATAAAAAGCGAAGTACTGCCTCTCGGATGCAGAGAGAATTCTTGTTAATATAATGAGTCGTAAAATTGAAGGTAAACAATTTTATTGTAGCAATTACTATCCCATTTTTAAAAATGAATTTAAAAGATAATCGATTAAGATGTACTTTTATAAAGAAATAATAGATCAGGCACAGCCAAATAACATTTATTGGTGTATTGTAAACTGTTTATGATTGCTATAATGGTTGTTGTCAAGGTTGTGATTTTTATTCAATTAAAAAAAAAAAAAAAACCCGACATTTTGCCATTGCCATTTTGCCATTCACTAAAAGAGGAATATGATTAAATCTTTAAAAACTTTAAGACACAAATTCCTTCATCTCTAACCTTTCATTATATATTTATCAGACAAAGTCATAAAAACTGTAATTAAATCAGTCTAGCCTTTCCCTTCAAAGACTTGGGTCACACTAAACCTTTACACAGTAGAATTTCTTACACATTTTTAACTCATTTTCATGTTAACATGATACAGCTTCCAGACAGTCAGGCAAAACTCATTGTACAAGCACACAGTACAGGTTATGCCGGTTTACTGTGGAATGAAGTTATCCAGCAGGTGATGGCCTGTATGTCTACAGAGAGTGGATTAAATGTCTCCTGCTAGATGATTTAATTTCTCTGTAAACCTTCATAACCAGTGTGTTGTAATAAAGTTTGCCTGACATTTTGATCACTTTTGATTTCTCTGAAATTATTCAAAAATTAAAATCAAATTCACACATTCAATAAAGTTTAAATAAGTAAATAAATTCATCGGAATGCCAAGTTCACCCTTTAACAGTTAAACTGAAGTTTAATCAGGAGTTCTCCTTTTTTGGTAGGGTGGCACCATAAAACCAAAACAAAAGGAGAAAAAGAGAGCAGGGTAAAAAGGCTAGGAAATGCTAAAGCTCGAAAAATGTAAAATGGACATCAGTGGAATACAGTATGACAAATTGAAATCCATACTGTCCAAACATCGACAATGTTATGCATGGTCATTACACCATTGCTAAAATAACAAAGCTAATGGTGGTCTATGACTTTTGCATAGTATTGTAGCTGTAGTCAGATGTTTTCCAAAATGACTTTACCTCAGAGTTTGATAGTACTGTAATTATCAAAGCACAGTAACTTCTCTAGATTAACATTGACTGACATTTGAAAACCCTCTCTCAATCTTCAAAACACAAACTGAGGGAATATCACTTGGTAACAAGGTCTTCCTTCCCTTTCTTTACATTTACACCACATAGCAGGCACCTTCATACACAGTGACCTTGTTTTAGGGCCATATAAATGGTCTATCTTAGTAGAGCCAGCACTTGAACTTATAACCTTCAACTTAGTAGTTTGCGTCCCCTAAAAAACCACTTCACAAAATGACATACCGTTGAATTTTCCCTTAAATCTGTAAACCACCTGTATGTAAAAGTAATAAAAAACTGATCGAGGGCAAACTGCCCTACAGGAAACCAAACACTGAAGCAATGAGAAAATTTGTTAAGAATTTCACTTACTGCTTGATGCAGTCCGGTATTGAGACATATTCCATTGGCACAAGGTCAGCTAGCTCTCCGAGGCTGTACACATACTTAATTTTTTGGCTAAATTTGGCACTGAAAAGAAAGCAAACAAAATGAAAATACTGCAGGGGGATAATTCTAAACTGACAAAGTGATGAGAAATGAATTGGTTCTACCTGATAAAGGGTTTTGTGAGCGCCAGTAGTGTGCGAATGAACCAGGACGGATGGACAATTATTAAGGATTTTAGGTTTTTCCTTAACCTAAAAGCAAAAAACATGGTAACTCAACAAAGTACAATACAAATAAGACATAAAGGTTCAAAATCATGTTTTTTGTACATCTCAGTAACATCCAGGTAGGATGGAGGCACGACCGAGACTACAACAAAGGCTTCTGCTGAAAGCCTAGTGATTTAACTGCTGTAACACTGGACTGTTCTATTATATTGCTTAAGTTTGCTTGTTTATTTTTTTTTATGTCACTCTCCTCATCAGTGGCCTTTTCAGCAACACGCTAGGTTGAATCAAGACTAGTCATACATGTACACTCAAACCACGCCAGTTTCAGGTAATCAATAGTTTGTTTGCTTATTTAACGCCATGTATACAGTTAGGTTTTTTATACTTGAGATTTTGGTCAATGGATTTTTAGAAATTTTTTTTTTTAATTTTTGGGGGGTGTTTTTATGTTTTAGTGCTTCTTTCTTACGATAATCAATTAACCTAACACGCATGTCTTTGGACTGTGGGAGGAAAACCACGGTAAACCCCGATAGAAATGGGGAGAACATGCAAACTCCACATAGAAAAGACTTAGGGGACTCCACCATGGGATTGAACCCAGGACATTCTTGATGTGAGGCAACAGTTCTTTCCACTGAGCCACCGTGACAACCAAATTGTTTAAGTAAGTACAAAATAAATAACTTGATGGTAAGTTAAATAATGCATATAACAGCAGCACTATTAGTGAATGTTTTAATCTTCTTCATTTACATCTGAATTATGAAGGAGCAATCACTGAGTCACTTCCCAAAGATGCTACTTCGAAATCTATTCCAAAAACATGATACTGAATTAAGGTTGGCAGAACTCACCTCCGGTCAATCTGCTGATAGCACTTCCTAAGCCAACCCACACTGGGCATCTTACGGCGCGAGGTGGCACCGTTCAGGTACACAATCATGTAGTTCTCAGCCACCAGCAGCTCCAGAGTGCCTATCACATATCTGAGAAGCAGATGTACTTAATACAAGTGGAACAATTTTCCTGAACATGCATGCCTTTTTACATTTTAATTTTAATTAATTAAAGTAGTCCTCTGCTTAAGCAGAAGTGTGAAATTTATAAAAATCATTTTTTAATAACTCTGCCAAGTTATCTCAGGTGCACGCACGCGCGCACACACACACACACACACACACACACACACACACACCTTACAGACACTTTATTAGGTATACCTGTTCAACAGCTTGTTAACACAAAGATCTAATCACTTGGCAGTAAATCAATACATTTAGGTATGTAGACATGGTCAAGATGACCTACACGTTCATGCCAATTGAGAATTTATTTAAAAAGCCTTTTTTTATGTCACTATGCCATGGTTGTTGGTCCTAGACATGCTGATCGTTATCTTTCACAAACTCAGCAAAATAGAACAATATAACACTGGAAAACCGTATTCTGGTCTGATGAGTCTTGATTTCTGCTGTGACATTCAGAGCAGAATGTGGTGTAAACCACTTGAAAGCATGGATCTATTCTGCCCTGTATAAACGGTTCAGGTTGTTGGTTATGGAATGGCATGGGGGATATTTTCCTGAAACGTTGAATACCAAATGAGTATTGGGGTTCCAAGTATCCCAAATTGGATTCCAGAAGAGAATTAAAAGTTCACTGTACTCAAATGGTCTTCAGTCACCAGATCTCAATTCAGTGGCGCACCTATGATGTGGAGCAGGTGATTTACATATTTCCAACACCTTTGAGTCTACGCACAAATAATTAAGATAGTTAAGTGGCTCAAACACCATGCTAGTAAGGTAAATATACCAAATAAAGTGCATGGTGAGTGTATGAAAGTCACAACAGTGAAACATACTTACATCATTATCTAATTCAGACTCATCTGATGACTCTTCTGAGTGGCTTTTCTCAGTCTTTATCTTTTTACAGCCTTTTTCATCCTTAAAAACGAAAATTTCAGGTAACAATTCAGTAAATACTTATGTACATTTGGGCCTATAGACTGAATAAACAGCAAAATAAGTGCTTGGGTTCCAACTGGTATTTTTTCCATCACCTTAGCTTTTTCCCCCTCCTCCTTGTGCTTCTTCTTCTTCTTTTTAGATGATTCCTAAACAAATGACATGCTTAATTAATGTTGCATTACACTCAATTCAAAACATTCTCTTTCCAAAGGATGTATCGTGATTCAAAAATGTAACAATTTGCATCATAGACAAACTAATACAATTGCATTTTGGAACACCAGAGGCATTGTCATTATCCCATACTCATTTAAAACTCAGAATGTCTTTTAGTTATAGAGTACTTACAGAATAAGTATTCATTTTGTTTATATTTCTATTTAAGAAATGTACACATTATAATGAATTTTTATTCTTCAGATGTTTTTACATGGGTCACTTAATATAGAGCTTCAAGAGAACATTTTATTAAAATTTTTAGCCTCTGTTTCTAGTGTTAAAGTTTTATTTTTTGTTTAAAAACGTATGTATCGACACATTCACACACACTTGTGTGAACATTTACATACCATCTATCCACATCCCGGCCTATTTCACATAATGTTGCTGTGCTATTTCAGAAGGATCCATTAATGTCCATTACCCTGCTGTCCGTTTCTGACTATGCATTAGAATCATCTGAAGCTTTCCGTGCTGAGGATTGCTTTCTTTTTCGCTTCTTTCTTACCCTTTTCCGTTCACCCTGGCATCAACAACAAAGCAGAAAAACCTTTGAATTAATTCATCGCAAAAACACTGAAACAAGTTCAAATACTAATGTAAGCAATAGTAGAGAGAGTCAATGTTTTCATTGTGCTTTACCTCTTCTGCACACTCGGATGAAGAACTGCTGGAGGAATCAGAACTCGATGAGGAGGGGGAAGAAGATGAAGAATGCTTGACCACACACAATAAAAGCAGAGCTCATTAGATATCAAGCAACAAACAATAAATTGCATGACAATCAGAAGAAATCCATTTTTGAGCAGAGTAAAACCAGAGTAAAACCTGGTTCACATTATCCGAATCATTATGTGTAACCTCACTTCATAAAAATGGAGAGCTTTTCTCACCCTACTTGATTTTTTCTTTTCCTTCTTCTTCTTCTGTAGGAGACACATTTCAAAGTTAACAATATATACATGTTATTCTGTCATTTTAACACAATTTGATTAATTAGTCACCTCTTTCTTGTCTTTCTCCTTTTCTTTCTCTTTTTTCTCCTTATCCTTTTCTTTTTCTTTCTTTTCAGATCCTCCAAGTAACTTCTCCCTATTTTTCTGTAGTTCCTTCCTCCACCTCTGAAAATTAAAAGCAAGTTTGTCCATAATGCCACAAGAGCAGCAACAGGCATGATATGTTAAAAGTTAAAATATTTCACTGCAGACCTTTTTCAGCCCATAAGCAGCACAGTATAGTGTAAAATGTAGCATTAATCTAGTGTAAGTAATTACACACTAATTGTGTACCTCATTCATTTTATCCTCAAAGTCAGCCAAAGCTCTGGATCCTTTCTTCTTCTTCTCCAGCTGCTCCTTTACCTCTTCCCTGTAGTTTTATAACACCATAGCATCAGCTCAATTGGACTACATTAGAAAACAGACTATTCTAAAAACATAATTCGACAATTGGACACCCAGGAGCAATTTGTTGGCCCACCACCAAAATCATCCTTCTTGTTTGCATAAACAATGGCCATATCTGACTACTAGAAGGACAGCTCTTATAGTGTAAACTGGTGTACCACTGCTTACACTCTGTGAGTACCAGGTTAATGACTGGAGACCCAATACACCCCTAACCAGTACACACATGGCAAGGGGGCGTTTATTTGTTTTGATACGGAAACTAATAGAAATTTTTCTTATAGAAATAATCATTATAATTAATAATTCCTTAGAGTGTTAATGCTACAGAGAAGACCACCTTCACAGGGCTTTATATATCATAATGGATCAAATAAGGCAGATCAAATAGGAAAAATTCTGCTCGACAGGGTGGAAGTTCAAAGAAAGATGGAATGGTGGCTTTGTGAACAGCACCACCGCCTCACAGAAAGAAGGTACTGGGTTCAGTCCCAGGGTGGAGAGGCCTGGGACCTTACTCTGTGGAGCCATGAAAAATTCAAATGAAAATAAAACATTTTATATAGTTACTTTTACTTTTCATTGCAGACAGTATAAACCTCAGATATTTCGTGTTTTAGCTGGCCTAAAGCATTTTGTTAATATTCATCCATTAATGCATTTCAGGCCTACAACACGCTCCAAAAAAAGTTGGAACGGTAAAGCATTTATTAACAATGAACTAAAGGTTAAATCTTCTGCTTGCACTTAAACACGCTTCACATTACAAATTTTACTGCATTTAAAAACCCATTTTTATGAGGTGTATGTGATCAGCACTGTCTGTCTTCCATGATTTATGCGGAAAAACAAGATAAATATCACTGAGAAATTATGAAGATGTTTTATTTTTATCACAACACTCAAAACGTCACAGCAAGGGATCATG
>JAUZSV010433723.1:0-10171 GCA_034780495.1 Parotocinclus cesarpintoi | reverse complement strand
TATTATTATTATTATTATTATTATTATTAGTATTATTATTATTATTATTATTATTATTATTATTATTATTATTATTAATATTATTATTATCATTATCATTATTATTATTATTATTATTATTATAGTAGTTGTAGCTGTTATGTCACAATAAATATGTTTTGCATTACAAAAAAATATTGTTTTGATAATTAGGGTGATTATTTTCTTGATTTAAATGTTGTTACAAATGATTATTAGTAACTGCATTATTATTAGTATTTTATTTTAAAAATATATTTACTGTTTACTGTCATTCTTCTGCATATGTGTATCACAGTATTTACAGGGGAATGATTTTGAGGGATAATGTCAATGTATATGTATATTTAATAAAACATTAAATAAAGGTGGTTTTAAAAGGAAAATATTAAAAACAAAAACAAAACTTGTTTTTTTTTTTGGTAATTGAGCTATTATACTTGTACATTATAAAGTGTTCCAGTAACGGTTCCTGAGCGGTTCCTGCGCTTGATACTGAATGTGTAGCTGAAGCTTTTTTTTGTCCTGCTATGTCTTTGCATATGAAGGTAAAAGCAGGCAATGTCATGCCCTTTTTTAAGCAGCATCGTTTCATTAATGTATTCTAATTCTGTTCAGCTTAACCAGGATACTGCTTCCCCAGTCTTTGATGCTGCTCCTGGTCCAATGAAGACAACTTTGTTACGCTTGACAAGAAAGTCTGCTCTTTGTCTGTGCTTGACAAAATAAAAAAGCCTCTTCTGAAAATTGCCACACCAAGCCCTGTTTGTATTTTTCACTCTTTAACACTCTTTCTTGTAAGCACTCAGTTTACAAACAACACACAACAAAATATTGTAATTTTGCAATTAAAATCATTTATCTGATAATTGCTTGTTCATCAATGCTACTTTAGGCCTCAATTAACAGCTGATCAACGATCTTGGTCTATTTAACCCCAAAAATTATGTTCAGGGACCAACAGACTCAGTCAGTTGAAAAGGAGATTCAGAAAGCAGCAGGGTGCCTCTCTTATGCTCTATCCCACACTGAGAACAGACAGATAGGAATAGGTGCTCAAAAACGGTCCCTCAGCATTCGCTTAAAAATAATAGCTTCTACAATTGAAAAAAGTTTCTTTCAAGCAGACCACTGTGTTTATTTATGCTGGCAACTATTTTTCAGCCATCTTGAGTCTGCCGAGTCAAAGTCAAGCAGAGAAAAAAAGCAAGCCCAAAACAAGATGAACTACCCTGTTGAGGACCCATGCAGATCACAAAACAGGTTGAACAGCATTGAGTTTTGGAGCTCATTCTTCTTCCTTTTCCTAGAAGATATCAATCACACTTACTGTTCAAAAGAAACTTCACATGTTTGTAAATCCTTGCATGACAAGCACTTCAGTCTACAGCAGTAATTCATTATATATTTCTGCTTTTACAATTCACCTCCATGCTCTGTGTGTTTTCCTTGTTCTTACACACTACTGGCCATGTAGCAAATCAAAATATCCAAAACTCTATATCCGTATCTGTAACCACATCTTTTTAGTTTGAATCTATTTAAAATGGCATTATACAGCAAGTGTGTCTAAGTTTGAAGACACCCTGTTTATTAAGGGATCACTGTTATTTCTAACAGATTTACAATATGAAGTGTGCAGGCATGCACCTCTAATGACAAATGCTGGTAGTGCAATGAGTTGCACTGAACAGCTTGGTGACCAAGTATAGATCTTCCATATGGTTACACCACTCCATCAAGTCCGTTCATTAAAGTCCATAAAAGTTTCCAACTTTGAATAACTTTCACTACACTGACATTTAGTTCATCACACACCTTGTGATGAATTGGAATTCCAACAGTGAATCAGTTAGCAAACACACAAAAGAATGTTTTAGATATGTTTTTTAATTTATTTATTGTGTGTGTGTGTGTGTGTGTGTGTGTGTTGGTGTCCTGTCTAGGGTTGATCCTGCCATGCGCTCTGTGCTACCTAGGTACCGGCTTTCACACAACCCTGACAAGGTTTGAGCAGATTAGAAAATAAGTGAATAAATGAATGAATGTTTATTTTGAATTCAGAATTACTCTGTGAAGAATCGTAAACTTAATAAAGAGTAGCCATGAAAACAAAGCCACCAGACAGTCAAACAAACAAAAACACGCACTTGTACACACTCACAGGGTCATGTTGCTATTCTTTGTTCTATCTTACAATAACGGCCATCTGTGGTCCATGTGGAGCAGATGGGATGTGTCCTGGTGGACTGTGAAGCTTAGCGACCCACCAAGTTGTGTTGAGATCTCAATCGCACACTGTACATTCACACACAGACTAATCTGGTCTGGCTGAAACACAACTTCATAGACCACTTAGACACCACAGACACACATATATACATCAACACAAGCATGTTTGCCAGCTGTTTGCCGTTTCATTTACTCAGTTTGACATATAGCCATGTGCTGTATTCACCAGATAAGACTTATCCCTGCTACACCTCACGCATCTTTTCCGAACACTTAAAAGAGGCGTTGAGACCGAGATGCCAAGAGAAGAAGTCTTTTTGAACATTCTTCTGCAAACATGTCTTGAAGTGTGTAACAGTACGGGCGTGTGGTTGTCACATTTCTCGTTTAAAAAAAACCTTAACATGGTGTCTGCTGAGGACAATTCAGGACTGCAGGCAGGGCTGTTCAGTAGTCATACCCTCTTCTTCCACAAATACGCCCTTGTTTTGCACCTGCTGGTTGAAAATGCAAGTCCTTGTAAAATTTGTCGTCTTTCAGGCCTATGTTGCTCTAATATCTCAAAGTATAGGGAAAGTCAAAAGCCACAGGACACATTTTTATTTCAGAATCAAAAAGGAAAATCTCCACACAGAAAGGACCCAGGCCGTTTCACCCTGGGATTGAACCTGGGATCTTCTAGCTGTGAGGCAGCAGTGCTACCCACCAAGCCAGCAAGTTTTTTTTTAATAGGAAGGTAGTCATGTAGCAATCAGATTTCTCTAGATATCTCTTGTGGATTAGTTATTTTTTATCAACGCAGAAAGCTAAAAGCATTTGTTTTTTGTCACTGGTAACTGATGGAACTGAAGATTCTGATGTCTGGCAACACAGCTGCTGTATCATAGTCACAGACTTTAACAACTGACACCCAGAAAGATCACCAATTTCACACAGCACATAAACCGTGACTATGAACGACAAGCCACGTACTGGTCATCCAAAGACCACTATTGAAAATTTTGTTTTGACGTATCCTGTGACTCACCCTTCACTTTTCTGCATTAATGCTGTCATCAAAGAATTGTAAATGATCGTTGGGGCAAAACTGTGAAGTAAAAAATGAGACGGTTGGAAAGAGATAAAACTCCAGGCAGCGCTGATGTGTCGGCGGATCTCAGGCTCTATTGTTTGGCACTTGGTCACTCTTTGCGGCATCACCACGCTCAGCCCATCCTAGCGCTCCCACTCTATGGAGCGGCTTAATTTGCCCAGTTACCGGTGAACACTTGATATCTGCATTCTCTACTATGGCCCAAATTTGGCATTTCTGTTACCTTACCCATTTCTTAATACCAGATGGTGCTTTCGTTTCTGGTCCAGAACACACTAATGGAATACTGATTTATCTAACCACTATGTGATGGTCCATCCCAGATGCCTCCAAGTCCAAAGAAGTCAGTATTTCTTGTGGTCAAGTTTAACATAAAGCTTCTTTTTGCAGAATAAGGTTTTAAGTGACATTTGTCAATGTAACTATGTATTGTAGTGTTTATTAAAAGCTTGCCAAAGTAATCCCTTGCCTATGTGGTTCTATTAGCTATTGATGAATAATGGTTTCCATTTACATTTCCAGCATTTAGCAGTTGCCCTTATCCAGAGCGACTTTCAACTGATATTACATATTAGTATTACAATACAAGCAATTGTGGGTTAAGGCCCCAACTGTGGCAGCTTGGCAGAGGTGGGATTTGAACCTTGGACCTTCTGGGTCAGTACCTTAACCGCTAGGCTACCACAGTAGACAATCATTTGATCTTATTATGCACTATAGAAAGAGAAACATCTTTCTTGGAGATAAGCATAGTTTATCATTCTGATTTGGGGTTGTAGCTGCACAGGTTTTCACTGCTTTGCAGTGGTAAAATGGTTTCAGTTGTTGAGCTCCCTCCTAGCCAGCCAGGTGTATGAGCCTAGGTACTGTACTTTCAAGAGCTTTATGTCATGCTATTGGGGCATCTAATTTAAGAACAGCTGTTGTGAGCACTTTTCCTGGTGTTCTTGATCCTTCTTTCATGCTAAAATAAGGTTCAATCAAAGTGGATCTGACACAGAAGGCATTGGCTTAATCTATACAAAGCAAAGTCTAACCGAGATGGTTGCACACACATAAAAACCTACAGCCTCGTTACATGTGCATTTACCTTGAACATCTGCTTGACTTTCTGCCTGGGTAAGTTGACGTTAAGCTTATGCAGGAGCTGCAGCACCTCACTGATACTCAAGCTGCCATCGCCATTCTTGTCAGCCTCTGCAAAAGTATGCTTCAGCCATGTAATGCACATGGTTAAGGAGCTAAACTCCACATAATGGACTCAAAATATGGACTACAATCCAATAAATTGTGCCAGCAGGCTATAATCTATTCAGCTCCACATTCGATTTTGTGGAGTCAATGTGGCTCTCCTAAACTATGCTATTATTATGAGGGAATCATGATGATTAGATTTATTCCGATAATTCATGTATTCCATATAGTAGAATTAACATGAAAACACAGTGCCAGTATATTAAGGATAATTTTCTGAACATCAAACATAATAATCAACACTCGGAACGTGAGGAAAATACATAAAAGTATTACATATACATATACATATAACTATATAAAAGTATTTGATTTGCTTTACTAGCAATTACACAATAATCATATACGACATTGCTGACAATTTTACCCAAACATTTAAATCCTGGATTCATTACTCTATAACACTTCCAAGGATCTTCATTCTAATATTTGTGAGCTTTAGCATATCTTAGCCTTTTCACCCTTTCCCTGTTCAAAAAATGGTTTATTAGCTGCTACCCTTCCAAACAGTCCTGATTCCTGACCAAGCTTTTTCTCTAACAAAGAGACTGAGAAATAATTACATTTGGTTATTATACCATTGTTTAAACAATGGAATTTCTCATGAAATGATGGCTTTTTATTTTAAAATGAAATATCTCCTAATTAAATATCCTCAAATTTTATGAGCAGTATATTTTAACCACATTAAGACTATTTTTATCCTGTGTAAATCCATCCAAGACACATTTGACGATCAGAACCCCTTCTAACTCACACGGGGAGGGCATCTTTAGAGGCAGAGAAATATAACTGTACACTGTAAGTGCAGGGCATATTGTATAAAACAGAAACAAAATAAAAAAACAGTGAAATACGTCACTTTCTCCTGGATACATTGCATTTATATGTCAGCTTATTCAATTTACTCTTACTGCATTTGTACTGCAAATAGTAAACCAAATCAACTACTACCACATATAGAAAATACATAGTGACACTTTGAATAGAGATATGCTCTGTGTAACATCCATCTGATCAGGTTTTTAGTTAGATTTTTAGATTTAGACTATGACGCATGGCTCAGGATGGCTCTTGCCTCTTAGCTGTGTTACCTTCTGGTTCTCTCCCTTTAGCTATGCTGCTATAGTTTGTGCTGCCGGAGTTTTCATGCTGCACATGGCATCAGTAATAGATAATAGACTCTGTGTTCCTAACCCATCACTAACTACATTTTCTATTTTCTCTCAGAGTTGATGTTCCGGTACCAGTTCCAGCATCACACACTTAGATGTTCCTCCATCTCAGCATCACTCTACTGGTCTTCATCAACAGAAACCAGATCCATCATTTGGACATTAGGAGATGATGTGCTTCCAAAGATTTCCCACTGAGGACTAATTTTTTATAATCTATTTTGTTTTAGAATTTAGTTTATATATTTTATTATTAATTTAAAATGTATTATTGATTTGTTATTGATTTAAATAGTTATTTACCTAATTTTGCTATAAATGAATATACTTTTAGGTATTTATTTAATTAACAGCCAGGTCCCCTGTTGAGTCTTGGTCCTCCCAAGGTTTCTTCCTACTACTTTCAGGGAGTTTTTCCTTTCCACTGTTGCTCAATTTGGGATTGGCCTTTTAAGATAATATAAGATTGAAAAGACATATGATGCGACCAGTGTTGCCAGGTAAGAAATGTAGGATTATTGCACCAGAGACAAAAAATATCGTATTTTGAGAGAAATTATCGTACACCCGTCATAACCAAAATAACAAGTCTATTGATGCGCTATAGTCACTCTAGTGTTGAATAGCGTCTAACAGGCACTCAGCTTTTTTTCTTTTCCTCACTAATGGGGTGGACGCAGCGGACTATTCGGACTATTCTTTTAGAAAATAATTTCGAATTTCCAGCCAATCTGTTTCCGGAAACAGATGCCTTCAGAGTACAGTTGCGACAGGCTAATTACAACCGATTACAACCACACATTCACGGAATGGTCAAATTATCGTATATTTTTGGGATTATTGATCGTACAGAGGGGAAAATTATTGTACAAATACGATAATTATTGTACACCTGGCAACACTGGATGCGACACTACATAATACTGTACTGAACTCTAATTACAATATTTTTCATTCTTCTTCATCTTCTATGATAACTGCTGACTTATATGCCATAATGTCACCTGATATGGTAGCATATTATCATTATTTTGTGCACTGTAGTGCAGTGCGTTTGGCTTTCTTGTCCTGTCACTCTCTGTGATGGGTTCTCGTCCCATAGATTGCGCTTTTGCTCAGATGCTTGGCAAGACAGCCCCCAATGGATCGTGCTAACAGCATTGAACAGCCAGTCAACACTGTGGGAGTTAAAGTTTAGGAGCTGGGCCTACCTAGCCATAAGAGACTGTTGATTGTCGATTAGAGATTGTGTCATTCTGTATACCATTCTGCTACATATTTGTTGTGAATAGCATTCGTATATACCTGTCCTATTGTAAACAGAGTAATATTGTAAGGATAGGATTTTGAAAGGATATTGGTCACGAGTGCGTTGGCGTTTGGCGAGACTGTCCTCATCGCTTATGCCTGCCATAAGGTACTTAAGACCAGTAATCCAGGTGCGTGCATCTTCACCCATACCCGATACTAGGTCCAGGGACTCCATGTGTTCACCGTAGTAGATGCTGAAGCAGCAGTTGGGATCGAAGCTGCCATCTGAGTAACGCTGGAAGATTTCAGATTGCTTCCCCTCACACACCTCACGGATAGAGTCAATGGAGACTGGAAAATAGAGATGGAAGGCAGAGTCAGAAAAAATCAATTTTGATGTAACTGGTTGGACAGATGAGCCAAAAATCTATTTCAGAAATAAAACTCAAAAAGCAATAATAATAATGTCAACGAGAGACAATTGAAAATACTGTTAAATTCCCACAATTCCTAATATAATGTGAGGGGTATTATAATGCTATATGACCTGCTATCTGAACCACCAGCTCCTGCTATTACAAATGGACTTCTTATTCATTCATATCAGGGTCGAGGAATGCCTAGCCAGCAGCACAGGGCACAGGGCAGGAATACAGGGCACCAATCCATCGCAGACCACACACTCACTCATGGAACACTTTGAAAATGCCAATTAACCTAACATGGATGCATTTTACAGGTTAAAATGCTTGATGTCTAACAATAAAGTGCTGCTATGGGCAGATATACATGCACAACCACACACGTTGACTTGTCTATTTCTTTAATTGAGATAAACTGAGGGGTCACTTTATTAGAGGTACTTTATTAATGTCATTTCACAAATTGAGCTTATCTATATATAAATTAGATGTGACCCTGGAGTGCAACATAAAATCAAGTGAGTAAATTTCTGTGGATGGGTTTTAGTCTGAAACCACATTAGATTGGGAATATCAAGCAATCTGAGTAAAGGCATTTGAACAACACTGCTTATTTAAGCATTGTGTCTGAGTATGTTAATCTCTTCATGGCAGCTGTTTACCTTATGGTAAAATAACATTTTAAGCAGGACAATGTGGGGTCATATACCAGGGTCATATAAGCATGGATTGATTCCAGTAACATGACAGCAAGTCATGGATAAGGTAAGGTACAACGGGCTATTCAGAACATGCAAGTTCTGGATGCCAAAGGAGTTCCAATGCGTTTCTGCGTTACACCCAGTCCAATCAAGTGCCATTCAGTTTTCAGTCATCTAATCACCTTTCAAACATGTTTGTATAAAGAAATAAAAGATTGTTCCTCTGTTAAGCACCACATGTTGCCAAGACTGAGAACAACCCTGTTAAGAACAGTTTTAATCTAGCAGAATTAATCAAACGGACTTAGATCAATTTAACAGTAAAATATCCTGTACATTAAATACATTCTTTAAATTTTAGTGGTTGAACACATGAAGCTACCTGTTCTAACTGACAAATGGCATGCCTCTGAAAGCCCTGTGATTATCGCTGTTACTGAAACACTGAGCAGTTCACAATATCGAGTATTCTGTCATTAAGTAGATTATTTCATTACAGTGGGCCTTGTGTGTATAAGGATAGGGATGTATGAAATATGAGAGATGACAGGATTTCATCAAGAAACTGGGGGCTCAGATAGAAACATGCTGTCTGAATGTAATTTCTATGAAATGTCCCTAAGGCTAAACTGTTAAGCAATGCAAGCAAAATATACTATAGATATATAGTCCAGATATTAAAAAGATATACTTCTCTGAATCCAGAGTCAGTGGTTCATCTTTAGCAATACCACAATTGCAACCGTGCTTTGTCAAAAAAATCTTGACATTTGAAGTACTTGAATCTCTCATAAAATGTAGTCACTTCTTAATTCAACAATGTGTGCTTGTAACTGAAGACCATGGTGTTGTGTATTTTCAGGCAGGAGTGATATGTATAACAGATACTGTGTAGATGGAGCAATTAGAGTTTTCAGCTGTGTCTCTGACACATTTACATATCATTTGGGCACAATTTTCCTGGGAAAATGCACTTTAAATGTAACCTACTCTACCTTAAAGAATATGTGACTATGTTAATGTCTGGCCAATGACTATTTCAAGCAATGATCTGTTTCACAGAACATAAAGCGGCCGTTAAATGGTGCATACCTGTAGTTGTAATATATTTTGGGAAAGAATTACAGTAAGCACATTCTTATGAGTCGAGGGTTAAGAAAATTGAACAATGTCCCAATGTTTTTACTTTTTCAACCTATGCTTACTGGTTGGTCGTTAGCACCTTAACCGCTGTCATTTCTTGCTATTTTTGAGGCTCACTGAACTCAAAATTGCACTGAAATGGTCACATCATAACCCAGACCTTAACCTATCTGAGATTGCTGGAGGCTTCTTTTCATGTTTGAAATTCCAGAGGGACTAAAAATTCTTCTAGATGTTACTTATGTATAATATATACAACAGTCTACAACAGTGTTCTGACATGGTCACAATTAGACCACATACAAAAGCCGAAATCCATATAATTGTAAAGGGTAATCAAAATGGTCTTGCAGCTGTAACTAAAACACTAAAAAGGTATGTGTTTGTCAGGGTCAGTGAAGTGGATGGAACCTTTCCAGTTGAAGTCGATGAATTATTGAGGCTACTTAAGCAGCTGATTAATTCCCCTGTCTGCTGTGAGAATGAACTTTATCCTTACTGCCACAGACACACTAAACACATGAATTACTGTCATGTTAATGCTGCTATCAATACTCAGACAATCTGTTGTAGCTAGGGTTTAAAATGAGGCTCACTAGACAAAACATCAAAACACAGTAGTACTACCAGCCAATATTCTTCCATTTCAAATTAGTTGTAACGACAACTGTGCAGCTATTTTATTTCCATAACAATGTCTCAACAAAACATTGGATACAGTTTGTTATTCACCAACCAATTTTCTTGTGGAAACAGGAGAGTTGAGGTGCACATTTAATTATGTCGTGATTTGGGCAGCTGTGGTTTTATGTTTTTTGGATACAATCCGGGTTAGCACCCGGACATCCTTTTCAAACAGCTTCCTCTTGCGTCCACAGTTAA
>JAUZSV010433722.1:0-17782 GCA_034780495.1 Parotocinclus cesarpintoi | reverse complement strand
CGAATAACATTACACGTATTTAATAGGATTTGTTTCGGTACTTTAGGATTTGGTCCGAATAAGCGGCTGGTCCCATTTAACCGGTGGTCCTATTAACCGGAATCTGTATTTAAAATGTTTGGCAAGATACTGTGTAACATTGCATAAATGCAGGGTGTTGGTATCGATTTGTTGTTTATATTTAAAGCACTGGCTCTCCTGAGAAATGTTTGATGGTTGAATAGATCCACCTATTGTGCTGTTTGTATAATTTCACTTTTTAATATTTGTGCTTGTATTTCAGTGGTAAAATGGGCCAGGTTACTACAAATTATTTCAATGTACCAATTGTATCCAATTATTAGTAGATAGAGGTGGAAGTCCAAATGGTACATCCTAATATTGCAAACGAGTATGCAATTTCAAATCTAAATCTCAATTTTTAAATGTCCTTGAACACCAATGAATGTTATGTTTTGTCTCAAAGTAGATAAACAAGAACTATTTATTCCGTATGCACTCCACAGTATAGCCCAGATGTAAATAAAACATAAGCGTGCACAAACCCTAGTAAGCATTAGTGATTTTGTTCTATGCTGAATGCTGTTCCCCCTCCTCGCTATACCAGATGAAGGAGAATGAGCCCATAATCTTCATGATTCACACTATGATTGAGAACTCGGCTCCAAGGCCTCAACTGTACCAGCAAGTAAGGTCTTGATGTCCACACAGTTTTGCACCCCCTATCACTTATCACAGGCCTGCCCTCCTGTTCCTCCCCCTCACTGTCTCATCCAGTGTTGGGTCTATTACTGCCCATTCCATAGTTTTTTTTTGTTTTGTTTTGGTTTGTTTTTTTATTTTTTGGCATGGCTTAAATGTATTGTCTTCTACACTGCCGTGCAAACTCCAACAGCTGCTGGTTTCACCCCATTGAAATCATTTGCGCTGCCCATTTAAACTAACAGCCAAATGGCTTTTGCAGGATCGAGTGTGGATTCTTATTTCATCTATATTTTTATTAGTCATGCTACATCAGACATGGCCAGAACAGGTTGAAGGGAATAATCATTAGTGCAATTTGCACATTAAACCTGCGTTATAGCCTGAGAGCCTCCTGTCAGCTGCTATTGCTGCCTTCTGCTTCTTATTGGGGATTTAATGCAGGTATTGCGCATTGCCGGGCTATAGTGACAAGAAGAATACTTGTTTTAGATAAGTCTTAGATAGCTTGTGCTGACCTGTATTTATATTTACCCTAGATTAAGACATCATTCTGTCCTGTCAGGCATCAACATTTAATTGATTTGTTACCTTTTAACTTTTACCCTTTTCTTTACTTTCTACATCAAGTTGGAGGATATATTCACATCGTCAATGCAAGAAGCAGTGTGTCTCATGTTAAATGACCTTTTCTTGGTTAACATAGACATGTAATAAACATACTTTCGTTGTAGCGTTAGAGATGTCGCATAGTGACTTTTTTCTTTCGGAATGCCATTGCAGTTCCTGTTGCTGTAGCTGCATGAAGTTTGTATTACCTTAGAGAATTCATCACTGCCAGCTTTATTTATTAAAGATACACTCAATGACTGGCTGTTAGGTGCTTAATAGAAACATGAGTCATGCTTATTTATCCGTAATTTTCATCATGAGATTTCATCTTGCTACTGCATTCTGTGGTGTAGCTTGTGCAATACTTTTCCCAAATCTTGGAACCTTGCGTCTCCATGTGTATGTCCCTCTGTACTTCTGGTGTAACATATCAGAAGCCGTGAATGTTTCCCAGTCATTTTGTACAACAGTGACACACCCCACCTTTGCCACTTTTAGGACATAAATGCATGAGAAATGCATAAAAGTGCTGCTGCTGACCCTTCATCCTCACTCAAAACACTTCTCATTATTATGTATGAGAGAGAATGGGTTTTCGTTACAACATAGAGATGCACCGAAATTTTGGCCATCGAAGCCATGAGCTGCTAAAGACAAGGGATTTAAATAGCAAGAAATATGATTAAGGAAATTCAGGACAAGTGAGATGAATGAGATTATTTTTCATTGGAATCTGGAGCACAGTGAACTGAGGAGATGTGTAACAGTTACTAACTAAAACATTAAAAACTAGGCGTTAGGGAAGCAAACCGTAATCTCGGTTCATTAAAGGGATTAATGATATATTTGATAGAATGTGTAATTCAAAAAACTTTTCAGGTTTTAACATGCTGCATTGTAAATTTTGGTTTCGCCCAGAAATTGTAATTTCGGTGCATCACTACTTTTACAAGTTTATATAGAGCATAATGTTGTATGGGTTTTGTATGCGTGGCGTCACTGAATTTTCAATTCAATACAAATACAATAAAATTCAATTTGTAACAATTTTTAATATTTGAATGTGCAAAAGAACACTCATAAGAATGGAAAGAAGAATTGAAATTGGCAGCCAAAAATGAGTCCTCAGATGCATTTTCAGAGCAAAAAATTAACAAAACTGTATGCAAAGTACAAAGTGGTAGTACAAATATATCTCTAAATATATTCTCTCCACAAACAACAACTCTTTAAGCCCTTTACTGTTCTTCACTCTGTTTCTTACCACTAATACTCAGCCAACTCGAACAATTTCTCATTGTGAATATCCTTCCTCTGCCAAAGAAACAAGTTTTTTTTCTACGGCTTTTAACCCATTTGGTAACAACATTTTTCTCTAAATCTTAGATGGTGCCACTGCTTGTTTACTAATATGACCTCCTGGCAACTACATTAATAATACTTACCAAGCTAATAGATAAAATACTTGTAATTGGTGGTAGGTCAATTTAAACAGTTCCACACTAAATGTTATATTACACATGTGCATCTGAACAGTTATTTTTGACTGCTAATGTAGGTCTGGTTGATAACAGTATTTTGCATAGGATTGTACCTCATTACTTCAGATTGACACAGACGGTAGTGAATGAAAATGTGTAAGGCAAACACCTGACTGTTGCTGTTTTTTTTCTTTTTCAGATGAGCCTTGAAGGACACAGAGAGAACATGTATGGCCACAGATCTGAAGAACAAGATGTTGATTTAAGCTTGCATTTTTTTTCTTATTAATAGCATGGACTTCAGCTGTGTTTTTTTTTAAAGCAGATTCATTTCATGCCACTGCTAGACAATCTGTAAATAAGTTGTTTGCTCCACACCCTGAAATTCTGTACATGAACCATAACCTGTTTATAAATGTAAAACTGATGTGTATAAAATTAGGGATATCAGATTATTTAAATATTTTATCACGTTAATCACAAATTGATTGGCATTCATCACATTTTTGATCAAATTGGACAAATTTTGGTCCGTGTTACTTCTGTTCCCTGTGGGTTAATAGCAATGTTTCTAACCACAAGATGAATGTATTTATACAACTAATATACGAAAGTGCTTGCATTTCATTCGAATATGTTTGGGGTTTTTTTATTTGTTTCCTTTGTCTGTGCATACAGGGTATCTATAACGTAAGTTTATTAAGTGTATTACTCACCAACCAGCATCCATGAGAGGCTGTTTCAGATTTATTTGAGGCACAAGGTGCCCAGGTTTTATCCACTTTACATCTTCACATCACATTCAGTATGAGGCCTGTAAATGATGAATGATGAATCAGCTGACTTCCTTTATAAACACTCTGAATATAGTGTTGTTGTATACGATTTAACTCCTTTAATGCATTGTACAGTGTGGATTTTCTGGAGGTCTAGTTTAATTGTTCTTTATGGGGAAATGATCTTAGCCCATGTCATTTTCAGCACTCAGTGTGGACAAATTAACGAGTAATGAGGTACCTTTTTTGCATATTTGACACAGGGTATAAATCTTAGGGTAAATCCTAGTATTCGTTCACTCACACAATTGCAGTAACCTCTTTATACTGCTGAAGCTTGAAGTGAGGAGGAAGGATACACTACATTTACTGTATAATTGTAAATATTTTAGAATGACAGTGTATTCAGAATTAATACTACATTCAGTAATAAACTCATTCATTATTCATTTGAGAATCATACACCTTTAAAACATGACAAGAAAATTATTTTGGCTTATTTTAGGCTAAGTTAAGCAGGCTATGTGAACAAGGCAAAGTCGTGCAGGCACAGGAGGAGAAGCTTCAGCAACTTCACAGAGAGAAGGTAGTACTGAAAATTACAATATTCTTTTATATATGCTCATGTTTCCTTAGTGTGACGATTCCAGAGTGATGATTAATTTGCTTAAGCAGATCCAGCGATCACATAATTACAAGGTTTAAGGATTATGACTCCCAGTTTATGGATTCCCAGTTTATGGATTCTGGTCTCAGTTGTTTACTTTTATTATTGGATATTCACGCATTGGCCATTTTATTAGCTACACCTGTTCAACCGCTTATTAACACAATATTAATAAAGTTAATCATGTCCATCTCTGACCCCACACTGTACCCATCTACTGATGGCAACTTCTAGCAAGCTGTGCCATGTCACAAAGTTTAGATCCTGTCAAACTGTTTTTGAATTTTTTTTTTGTATTTGTTTTAAATGAGTTCACTGCACTCAAATAGCCTCACAGTCATCAGACTGCAAGCAGACAGAGCACCATTGGGATGACTTGGAAGAGGAGATTTGCCCCATAAATGTGCAGCTGGCAAATCTGCATTGACAGTGTAATGCTATGATGTCAGTATGGACCAAAATCTCTGAGGAATGATTTTAGCTATTTGTTGAATCTGTGCTACAAAGAAGCAGGCAGTTCTGAAGGCAAAGGTAGTCCAACCTGGTAGTAGCAGGGTGTACCTAATAAGTGGCTTACTACTTGGTTTGTACTCTTTATGTTTGTTTCATGATACTATTGATGTATAACATTATTGAATGTCCTGTAATATTTTGGAACCTATGAAGACATGCAAGTGCATTTTTTTGTTTAAAGATCATGTTGGATTTTCTCTTAAATATGTAGCACACTCTGGAAACAGCCCTTCTGTCAGCGAGTCAAGAGATTGAGATGAGTGCTGATAATCCAGCGGCTGTGCAGAGCCTCATACAACAGAGAGATGTCCTGCAAAGTGGCCTTCTCAGCACCTGCAGAGAACTTGCGCGTGTCAATGCAGTGAGTGAATTCACAACCACATGCCGTTAAACGTCATTAGTCAGTGCAGAAATCTGTTTAAGGGTAATCCTGTCAGGCTATGTACTGTGCATGCACCATGTTTGCCCTTCATCATCAAATTAAAGACAAAAGCTATCCTTTGGAGGCATATGAAACAATACATTTTAAAAATAAAACTGAATCAAAAGCTCACCGGCCATTTAAATTTCATATTTAAAACGATTCAGGGTTCTAGCATAAGGAAAAGTGAATACAAAGTAACAGGAACTCGAACTAAGTAATGGAAAACAAGTGCTTGGGGAAAAGCAGCAAGCATAAATCAAAATCGCCTTGGAAAGGTGGCCACTTTATAAAACATACTACATATACACAAAGGAGTCACAATGTAACACACACACAAGCCAGAGACACATGCATTTTGAGTTCAGACAGCCAAAAGGACAAGGAACAAGTGTGAATGTCACACAATGCAAGCTTAGACAGGCCAGTTTTAATGCTATTCTTTGATGATGGGAAAACGGTCTTAACTGAAAATACTGGAAGACATGCCTCTTCCAGCATCCTGCAGCTTTATTGTAGAACTATTTATGCTTTTGTGTTTGGTTTAATAAAAAAAATAGATAAATAAAAAAGGAATGTAATACATGCGCCCCTAATTTGGTTACCACTGATTTGGGTTTTATACATTTTAGGATTCTAAAGTACAACCCCAATTCCATGATTTGCAAATCATTTTCAACCTATATTTAATTGAATACACAACAAAGACAAGATATTTAATGTTCAAACGGGTAACCTTTATTGTTTTTTGCAAATATTCACTCATTTGCCTGCAACACGTTCCAAAAATTTTGGGACAGGGGTATGTTTACTACTGCGTTACATCACCTTTGGGAAATCTTTCCAATTTTTGCTTGATGTAAAACTTCAGTTGCTCAACAGTCCGGTGTCTCCGTTGTTGTATTTTGTACTTCATAATGTGCCACACATTTTCAATGGGAGACAGGTCTGAATTGCAGACAGGTCAGTGTAGTACCTGCACTATTTTACTACGAAGCCACGCTGTTGTAACACATGTAGAATGTGGCTTGGCATTGTCTTGCTGAACTAAACAGGGACATCCCTGAAAAAGATGTGGCTTGGATGGCAAAATATGTTTTGAATCAAATTGAGATTTAGGGATTTATTGTCTTTGTATATTATCTTGTTAGTGTATTCAATTTATTATAGGTTGAAAAGGATTTACATTCTGTTTTTATTTACTTTTTACACAATGTCCCAACTTCATTGGAATTGAGGTTGTATAAAGGGATGATTATCTGGATTTTTATGTGATCGAGACATCTTGTGAACGCTGTTTTTCTTAAGGAGCTTGATCGAAGCTGGAAGGACTACGACATATTGGAGGCTGCTGTCACCGTAGCTAAGAGGAATCTGCTGGAACAGTTGGATGCTCTTGGCAGTCCACAGGTAAAGTACAGTAACTTTGAAACATTTAAACTAATACAGAAATAAACTGCTAATGATTACAAACGTGACGGGCTGAGTATCTGTGTGTCCGCAGACAGAGCCCCCTAGTCAGCAGCATGTGCAGATTCAGAAGGAGCTGTGGAGAATTCAAGATGTGATTGATGCTCTGAACAAAAACAAGCCAAAGAGAACCACTGAGTCTGGTAAGATTTTTTGTTTTTACATTGTCTTTCTCACGTACAGATGTGCAAGCAACATTTGTATAGACCGTTATAGTAATACGCAAACGGTTCATTCTATATATTCAGTATTCATTCATTCTGTTCATATTTACAGTTATCTTAATCTGATTGTTTGCATGCTTTTTTTTTGCAGGCTTTCAACTCTCCAGTCTTCAAAAAAGTGAGGTATGTATATGCTTTTTAGCAGAACTCGGACTTATTTATGGTGTAACACAAACTTGGTGGATAAACTGTTGTATACAGTACTTTTGTTGTTTCAGCCTTGGTATTTTGACCATATATAACATATTGTCCATGACTAGACCCAAAAAATTCAAACTTGGATATGTCATTCCATAATACTCCATAATACAATAACAATCTTCATTCCAATCTTTAAGAGCTTTGTCTTAGCCTTTTCACAATGCTCCCCTTTAAAACAAGTTGTTTCTTGGCTGCTACCCTTCCAAAAAGGCCATTTCTGATCAAGCTTCTTCAGACTGTAATAGGGTGAACTTGTTATCCCTATAAAGTGCCAGCAGCTGCTATTGCTATATAAGTGCAAGGGGAGATCAAACAAAATACTTGCTGCTGTGGCCTGTAGAAACATTTTTTCAGGTTTTAAATACTGCAAACATATTTCCTGTATTTTTTGGTTATATTCTAATAGAGACTGTGAAATAATTGTGTTGTCATTATACCACTGCTAAAATGTAAACGTGTGGCTTAGGCTTTTTGAACAGTACTGTACATGCATACTAAGATGGCTTGTATTAGAGTCTATTAAAGTGACAGCATTGTAGTCATGGTTCATTATGCATTTAAACACATCACTGGGCTAGTGGTTATGTGAACAAAGTAGCAAATAAGCTTTCAGTTCACTTTTCTGTCGGGGACTGTTTCCAGTCTGCAAAGGAGTCAAGCTTGTTGCCCCCGCGTCCTCCGCTTCCCAATTTGTATGAGGGCAGAGAGCACCTGTGCCTGCCCTCCAAGCTCTATCCCAGCTCTTCCCAGATTCATCCACCTCGTGCAGCCTCTCACCAGCCCGAAGACCGCAAAGCCCCCCCACGTAATGGCAGCCATAGTGTAAGAGGCTGCTCAACCCTTGATCCCCAATTCATGTCTCTACCATGTACATGCAGCTTCTGTATCTGTAAATACACTCTAAGCTTCCATGTTTCACGTTGTATGGCTTGCCTTGTATTGGTCATTTATCCCATGAATCATGCCGCATTTAAGTTGTGGTTGAATTTGAAAAAAAAAAAAAAAATGTGTATTAATAATTTGTTTCTCATTTAACAGCATGGGATGATTTATGTTAAATCATAATTGTTTCATCCATTTCGTGTTTTTGTGTGTGCATGCACGCACGCGAGTGATAGACGGGAGAAATATGATGTCTAAAATGAGTAATCATTCTTCCAGGGCCCAGACTACAGGCTGTATAAGAGTGAGCCAGAACTGACAACTGTGACTGAGGTAGATGAGAGCAACGGAGAGGAGAAATGTGAACAAGCTGCTGAGAAACAGCCTTCTACTACTAAAGGTACTTAAACACTTCTTACCACACCCGACTACGGAGCACAATTAATTAATCGCCACTAAATGTGATCCATCAATCTTCTGTTCAGTGTCCTATCCTGTGGGAGTAGTGAGCCCCAGGACAAAGTCACCGATGCCTGTCTCCTCCACTATTGCCTCATATGTGACACTGAGGAAAATCAAGAAGCCAGAATCTAAAACGGTATGTCGATTTCAGCCTACTCTACTATATTTGTTTAATACTGTTTAAAACTGTTCTAAGTTAAGGGGGTCACAACAGATCTCCGAGGCTTAAATCTGATTTATTTGCGACAAAGGTTAACACTCCTGATTCCAATTTAACCCCTGGGAGATCTGTAGTGTTTTTCTCATTGAAATAGCTGCAGGGTGTGCAAAAGGATTGAGAAGAGGTGATGCGTTGTTATTTAATGTTACTGATAGGCAAAAAGAGTGACTGCATTTGGGTGTATTTAAAGGCCATAGTATGAAGGAAGTCGCTGAATTTGGATGTGTATCAAAGCGTGCGCTCATACAGGTCTACCAGCAGGGCCACAAGCTGCAAGATATTCGTATCAGAATTGTGGCTGAAAGATCAAACTGACGAGCAGGGACCGCCGACGTGTTTTACAACTTCCACTCCAGAATTGCTTCTTTTGAACTTTTGTGACTGGAATCTGGTCAGATGAATATTGTTTCTGCCTGTTTGTGAATGATGCTAGTCAATGTATTCGTCGAAGACTAATCATTTGACAATCATTGCCATCTGCATGGTACATCGATTAAGACATTTACTGCACTGTACCACCTCTTCTCAATCTATGAATCCTGTCGCACTCTGCACAGATATTTATAGCCCTGTTCATTGTGATCATCAACACCATCTAAAGTTAAAACCTCTTACTTGCCCATAGAATCTATAGCAATATACAGTGTCTCTATGTTTTTGCTTATTCTTTTCCCTTTTCTTATTCAGGACCGTCCACATAGTGTAGTAGAGCACATGAACAGTGGTGTGGAGGGACCTCGGCAGCGCATGAGCGTTGAGGAGCAGATGGAGCGGATTCGAAGGCACCAGCAGGGCACGCTACGTGAGAGGAGAAGGGAAGATGGTTCCCTTTCCCTAAGCCAATCTTTTACCAAAGATACCCAATTTTATTACACTCTCCAGGTACCTCCTTCATAAACCACCTTCTCCATTATATTGTGTTAGCATATATTACGGTACAGTGAAAAGTCACAGGACACCCTTTTATTTCAGAAACAAAACTTAGTTAATTCTATATCTGAATACCTCAGAGAGTAATTGCTGGAGGGATCTACAGTATCTTTTAGGCTTTTAGATGCACCATGTGACATGTCCTGTAACACTCACCCTGAATAAAAAATATTTACCCGTACTGTCAAACAATTGATTGGACAAACAAAAACTTTTGTTGTAATAATGTTGTCTTACGAATCTAGATACATTGTTAATACCTTTCAGTGAATAAGGGTCATTTTCGCTTTAGCCTATTGTTCCTGTTTGCTTATTTTTAAAACATTAATACAACATTTATTAGGTACCCCTCCCTGTTTCTATACTCACTCTCCATTTTATCAGTTCCACTTACCATAGAGAGGTAGGTCGTAGTTTTATAATTACCATAGGCCATTTGTTTCTCTACATACTTTTTGTCCCCTTTACTCTGTTATCTAATGGTCAGAACCAGCACAGATCGGATACTTTTTGGGAGGTGGATCATTCTCAGCACTACAGTGACAATAATGTGGTGATGGTGTGATAATGTGTGTTGTACTGGCACTGGATCAGACACAGCAGTATCTGAGTTTTTAAACACCTTAGTACCACTGTTGGACTGGGGCGAGCAAAGGACGGGAAGGGTGTATTGGATTTGGGGCAATCACAACAAATCACTCACTAGCGAGTTTTCAATTTGCATTCAATGTTTTCAATATGCGCAAAGAAAATGGAAATGAAAAAAGTCCATAATTCAGAAAAACTTATTGCAAGAAGATTTTTACGCCAGGACAAGAATATCGATAAAGCCGGAAATAGGTCATGGAAATTTTTCAAATAATCGGTGAAGCACCGTGCTGTACTTGGCGGATCAAGTCACATGATTTTGTTTCGTCTGATCACATCAAAAACAAAATGAGTTTAATTCATCAATTATTTACAGTTAGATATGATTTAATAGTCAACTCGACTGAATGTAATCATTTTCTGTTAAAATAGTAGTGTAGACCTAATTAAGCGGATAAGTGAATGAATGAATGAATGAATGAATGAATGAATGAAGACGTTGGATGTGTTAGAGACTGCCTCCACATTAGGCGAGCTGCCATAGCAAACCAACACCCACATATTAGGATTGCAAATAGTTGTAAACACTAAAAGAGGCAGTTAAATTGCTCCATGGTATTATCTTATGTCATCTAAAGTTATTTTGCATAACATTACAATACACACATTACAATACAATACATTTTTTTCTGCAGAACTTTCATAAATGTGTTTACCATTTGCGAAATGTTTGGATGGAAATCCGGCTACTGGCTATTAGGTGGAGCAGTATAGTAGATACAATAGTGAGTGAAGTGTTTAAAACCTCCAGGAGTGTCTGATCCACTTATACCAGCACAACACACACTAACACATCACCACCACATCAGTGTCACTGCAGTGCTAAGAATGATCCTCTATCCAAATTGTACCTGATCTGTGCTGGTCCTGTTTGAGTCCATTACAAGTGAACTAAAAATGTTTGTAGAGAAACAGATGGGTTACTCTCTGTAATAATTAATGTTCACTATTAATTAGCACATGTAGAATGTTTTTTTTCAAATAGAATTCATCTAATTTTCTATTATTTGCAATCTGACTTGCTTTGAAACATGTTGACTGTAGAACCAGTCTTGATGCAGTTTGTACAAACCCATAAATATTGTGATCTGAGGGAACATAGAACAATTTTATTTTATTAGTGTAAAATGTGTGTCCTCTGTTGTTAAAACATGCGTTTATCCAACATTACCCCACTAATCCACTGTTGACAAACTAGCATTGATTTAATGCTGCAAGTCTTCTTACAGAACTTGCTTCCAGTTTTTTTCATATTCCCTCACATAAGAGATGCAGCCAAGTCAACTAATGAATATTAATGAACATTGAGTCTGCTAATGAATATTAATGATGAGTATCCAGTCTGAACATATACAGCCTGTAGGATAGAGATTGTTTAGAGAGGCACTCTACAGTTTTAACAAGTTTAATGTGTATCAGAGACATTCAGGAATAACACAAAAATGCCTTAAGATACTAAGAGAGCAAATTATTTCCACTATGCTGATAAACATTTATTTATATGTGTTTTAGGTTTGTCTCTTGAACCTAGAATAAAATGATACACATTTAATAATTTCATTAAATGTAAGGGCCTTGTTTGTTGGCCAACATCATGTTAGCGAGATAGTAACTAGTTCCTTTATCAGATTGCTCATTGTGAGCTTTAGTACCTTGGGCAGCTTAGATTATTAAACCTTTATCTAGTGCATTTACCGTTCAGTAAAACCTTTGCATCTATAATACTTTATTACAGAAGTATAAAATAATTTCATGAGATATTGAAAAAGTGATTTGATGAGGTATTTATAATTTTTTTAGGGTAGAAGTATTTTTGTATGCGTTTTATCTTTTCTCAAAGTAATGAGGTTCATGGTAAAATGAATCTATAGCAAACACTGCTATCCAAATTCCTAGAAGAATGTATACATTTGTTTTGTTTTTTTAATTCCCTAATGTGCTACACTGAATTGCAATCAGGAAGTTGGTTGTGCTCTAAATGGCATCCCACCTCTGGCTGTACCCCCAACTTTAATGCACTGCTCATAAAAATGAGGGGATATTTCAAAATGAATATAAAGTGATTAAAAAAGAAGCATTTGATTTAGTTTCAGTAAACAAAATCATCAGAAAAGCAAATAAAAAGTCATAGAAAGCTGATTGTGCAAATAACAAACTCAATTATAGTGATTGAGTAGTAAGTGATATATTTATGGGGCTGAACAGAAGCATGTTAAACTGGATGAGACCACATATTACTGGTTCAGTAATGGTTCAGGGTGTGTGATTACCCAATACTGCCAAAACACACTGATAGTGATGGGGGGTGGACAAGATCAGATTGTCCAGCAATTATTTAGGGATCCTCTTCATAATAATTTTGTAATTTATTTTATTTTATTAAGCATATTTTGAGGCATTTAGGTTTAAAAGAAACAGTCATGTGGCAATGAAGTATGTGTTGCTTCAACTAATACTTTTAATTATGCTACAATTAATTATTCATCAAAAATGTGATTCTTTTAAGGTAAAAACTTGAGAACAGGTACCAATAGCAATGCCTTCTTTTGAATAATGTATTCTCTTTGCACTTGTAATAATTTATGCAGTAATATTAGTGAGGTCCTGCTGTGTGTTTCTGTGCTAGATGGGCAGGAAAAGAAGGGAGATGACAGCAGACCCAGACCACAGGAGTGCATCAACTATTTTTAAAGAGAACTGCCAAGTAAATAAGGTAACTCGGACCACAAAGGAAGTGATGTAACGCAGGTGGGGGCACCCCAATATGTATTTTTACAGACCCAGCCACATGACATGGGAAGCCCCCTGGCAAGGTGGAAACTCATGAACAGACAGACATAGACAGAACCGGAACACAAACCTGCCAGGGTTGTGGCAACCTGACAGCGAGCAGGACAACACCTGCAATTCTGACCTGGTGGAACAAGTGGGTAACTTGCAACACAGACTTTTATTAAAGACTGGTTCATATCCAGAACCTGTCGAGGTGAGATTTGAGATGCGTTTCAAGTCATCTCCTCAGGGTGTGAAGCATCTCCTTCTCTAAGGGCAGGGTTGTTCTGTTTCCACAGGGTTAAAGCTTCCAGTTCTGAGTTTCTGCCTTGCCGCAAGTCTGCCAAGTTTCAGGGTCTGGGGGGACCCTCTTCTCTTTAGATATTTGCAAACTGAACTATACAGCACATTCAGTGGATAATTCTCATTGGATTTATTTTTGTATTGGTCCAATCCACACTGTGAAACTGACGGAAATAGCAGTAGTCTGGACATTACCATATTTACCATTAACTATTTTATTATATCTATTCATGGGACAACACTGAAGATATGACACTTTGATACAGTGTAAAGTAGTCAGTGTACAGCTTGTACAAAAGTGTAAGTTTGCTGTGCTCTCAACTCAAAATAACTCAACACACAACCAATAATGTCTAAACGGCTGGCAACTAAAGTGAGTACATCCCTAAGTACAAATAGCCAAATTGTGCCCAAAAGTGTCAATATTTTGTGTGGTCACCATTATTTTCCAGCACTACCTTAACTCTCTTGGGCATGGAGTCCAATAGAGCTTCACAGGTTACCACTGGAGTCCCCTTCACTCCAACATCATATGTATAGGTATGTGGAGGTGAAGCCGGCACAGTGCTTGTATCCGTGTCCTAAATATATTCGACAGCATCACAGACTATTCACAGTTAATGTAAGGTAAATTAATATTCATATAAAAAATAAACTGAATTTAATACTGGGTAAACACAACTGTTTTCAGCTGCTACGTCTGGGAAAGGGTTTTATTTCCTATTATGATTTGTAATAATTAAGGCCTTGTTTGTTAAATGAGCAAACGATCAATCGTTGATCGTGACATTGACCAGACGGCTATTTACTCTCTCCTGTTATCTTAGGAAGAGCAGAGCGTAGACTTGGCAGTAGCTAAACTGGATGAAATGGCACGTGACACCAACAGAAGTCCAGAGCAGCAGAGAAAGGAACAGACTTCTGCAGACCACGTCAAAATCCTGGCCGCTGAGGACAGGTAGGAAGTTAAATCGTTCTGAATGTTCCTTTGTGCCGTGCACGTTACAAACGTAGACCGTTTGGCATTGCGTTTCAGCGTGCAGACAGCAGTGATGGTGCGGGTGGGCACAGAAGAAACCGATGAGGAGGGAAATCTTTCTGAACAGAGTCAAGATCAGATCATCAATGACAACTATGATCTGACATCCTCCAAACTTAGCACAATGACTACAGGTGAAATAAGGAAATGTTGCCATTTTTTCAATCTTCTCATGTGATGTCATTAGTTTTAGATTGAATACAAAGTGTATGTATGGTGAAAACTGTTTTCGAATGTTGTCAAAGCTTTTTCTTTGCTGATGCTTGTCCGTTGTTCTATGATTGCCGCTATAATACTGTAGCGTATGGGCTGTGTGTGTACGCATTTGGTGTGTGTATTTGTATGTCCCCACTGTGCATAATTAACGTGTCTTATGTTATGTTTGCTTATGTTCTTGTTTTGTGAAATGGATTGCAGTGAACGACTTGTCCAGTTTGTCCCAGTCTCCAAGTTCCTCTCCTCTTCCATCCTCCCCACCACAGCTCCCTGATGGTTCCCACTTCATGTGTGTGTAGAGTGGAAACAGTTCAGTAAGCGCATACTGATTCCTAGACCCTGTTCAGTTACCTTAAACTCCTCATATTCTGTCAGGTCAGAATTATAGTAGAAATACTAGCTATACTATATAGAGGCATTTAATGATAAACAAGCACTTATTTTAATTAAAGTCATTTAATATGCAGGGCAGCACCTCTGCCTCACAGCAAGAATTCCCGGGTACAATCCCAGGGTGGAGCGGCTTGGGTCTTTTCTGTGTGGAGTTTGCATGTCCTCCTCTCATCTGCATGGGTTTACTCCGGGTACTCCGGTTTCCTCACACAGTCTAAAGATGTGTTTTGGTTTAATTGGTGTTTCTAAAGTGGCCCTGTGTGTGTGTGTGCGCGCGTGTGCGCGCGTGTGCGCGCGTGTGCGCGCGTGTGCGCGCGTGTGCGCGCGTGTGCGTGCGCGTGTGCGTGCGCCTGTGCGTGCGCCTGTGCGTGCGCCTGTGTGTGTGCGCCTGTGTGTGTGCGCCTGTGTGTGTGCGCCTGTGTGTGTGCGCCTGTGTGTGCGCGTGTGTGTGCGCGTGCGTGTGCGCGTGCGTGCGCCTGTGTCTGTGTCTGTGTGTGTGTGTGCCCTGCGATGGATTGGCACCCCGTAACAATAGTGTATTAGTTAATTTCCTTAAACAATCGTTTTTTAGTTCCCTGCAATTAAAATACATGATGAGAATAACATGTTTATAATTGTAAACCAAATACTATGTTGTAGCTTCACCACACAGTGCATTATAATGAATATTAGTCTGAATACTTATTTCCATTTTTTTTTTCCTTTTTAATAAAATTGCAAAAAGTGCTGAATGAAAAGTATATGCAAGCATATGAAAACTTACTTCCGTTTCATTCATGCTGCTTATGCAGATGTTCTCATTAATGCAGTTATTCTTAGTAGCTCTGCCACCACACGTTCTCTGCACACGTGCGTTCTATTAGGCTGCAAATGCAAATTAGTGCTCTTTATTTGTAATCATCATAAATTAGGGATGCAGGGGACAGTGGTGCATGCTAAAATATGAACCAGTAAGTAGGCTCAGAGTTGACTTTGATTATCTATAAGCAGCCACCATACGGGCAAATCTCCCATAATTAATATAGCAATTGTTCCTTAACCTTTCTGGGGTCAGTATTTAAATGAGTGTTCTCTAAATACATAATTTACCTGATTTTTGTTTTTGTTTTATAGTTAATGGCTTTTGCCAATTTTCTGGGGACAACTGGGTAAACATTATTTTAACACGTTTCCCTGAGCACATTTTCTACACATCTGTGTACAGCTGTGCACCGTATCATAGTCAGTCTTTTTATGTTACTGTAATATAGAGGGAATACATAAATATAAAGGGTATTTTCAGAACAAAACCTTGTTAAAACTATATGTAAATGTGTCGGAGAAACCACTGAAGATATGAGTATAACTACACCACTCTACAGTAAATGCACAACACCATTTGTATTCTTCACTTGTGCATTCTTTTTTATACAATTTATTACTCATTGCTTTTCGCATTTATTAAATCAACTGTTCAGATATATGACAAGAAAAATAATATTCTGTACAAGAATGTACAGAACAAGTACACAATAACAATTACACACACTTTAGGACCAAAATATAAAAGCATACAATGGAATATAAACATAAATAAACATATCTCATTGGGTGCACACCGCAAAGAAGGAATAAGACGACTTGAAGAGCTACTAAGAAGTCGTAGTGGTCAAATAATTGGCGCATAGAGGTTAAAACGATACGGCACTTGTAGATAGATGAGCAGAGTACAAACTTGCATTTCATGTCTTTGCTTCAAGCAAATCAAACATAATAGAGCATTTTCTCAAAGCAGTTTTGTAAATTATCTTGAAATTGTAAATTATCTTCAAATATCTAAGGCCAAATTGAGCAAACCTAGGGTGACTGAGGTCACCATAACTTTAGACTAAAGGTTATTAAATTAAGTCATGTTAAAACTCAAACAACCCTCAACCAACAACCAAACAACCCTCAACCAACAACCAAACAACCCTCAACCAACAACCAAACAACCCTAGCTTTAGGGAGCTAACCTAACAAAACCATGCCATATAGTGCTGTGAGAGAAACTTAATCATTTTTTAGTTGCTAGGATTGACCCCAAAGATAAAATATTGCAAAACAAAATATGGCATGCGAGGTGCAACTTAGATAAATAACATGGGGTCTGTTTTATTTAGAAAGATTCTAACACTTGTAATACGATTTGCATAACCATTCTGCCTTTGTCTTATAAGTAGGGTGTGCTTGATCTGCTTACATAAAAAAAGAATTTCTCTAATGACAGTTGATTGTTTGTGCTCTCTCTTGACCAGCTCTGGCACTAAACACTAACATGTGAAGGAGGTCCTAGTGGACGGCCCAAATACAGCCTGCACCAACGACCCACTTCCTGAGCTCAAGACATTGTTTGCCAACTGCCACCGAAGAAACCAAGGAAGAGATTATATTATAGTTCTTATCAACATTTTATATTCTTAGTTCTTATTTTATTGTGTGTATGGGGATTACACATTTTATTTCAGTGTTTGACCATCATTTGTATAAAAGGAACAGTAGGGCGTGGACACGAGCTAGGTACTCTGTCACAGACATTTACATGCACAAACATAAACCCAGAGGTTCTGCACATGATCTTCTGTTTTTCCTTTATTTAACTTTTTTTTTTCTATTTTGCAGTTTTACCAGTGTTGTTTAACACTCCAGTTTTAGCACTCTTTGCACTGCCTAACACCTCATTGATTTTTAGTGTGTTTATGTCCAAGTATATATGTACAAAACACTACATTGTATATTTTGACTACAGTAAAGTGCTGCTCTACTGCTTCAAATTAGGATATTATTTTAACTAAAAGTTGAGTAGTGTGTAATTCCTGCGGCACTCTTCCC
>JAUZSV010433712.1:0-10171 GCA_034780495.1 Parotocinclus cesarpintoi | reverse complement strand
TCTGAATAAGTGGCTGATCACATTAACCGGTGGTGATATTAACCGGAATCGACTGTACCAAGTTAAAAATCCTAACATTGTCAATAATGGGTTAGAAATGCTCATTATTGTTTTCATTCGTATACAGTGAAACCTTGGAATTCCAACTTAATTGGTTATAGAATGCTATCTGATATGGTGGAGGTCAAGAACAAATTTCCTCACAAGATGTAATATGAATAGGATTAATCCACCATCCATTTCAACCACCAAATGATTGGCTTATTGTACACCTATGTACTGTATGTATAACGTTGCTATGGAATCAGTGGTCATTTCAGTGACATACACAAGGTTACATCAAGACTAATCATATACGGGGTGAGTCAAGAGACACAGGACACATTACATGCTTCATTGTGGACGTTTTGCAATGGCTGCCAAAATCATTGTTGAGCTCGTCATACACAGTCTCGTTTTTTTCAGAATTGAGGGTACAATAGTGCTGTGTGAAATTGGTGGTCTTTCTGGGTGTTAGTTGTTGAAGTCTGCAGCCAAGACACTGCAGCTGTGTATCATTTCTGTGTCTTCTTTGATATGCTACATGCCCACCTTCCCAGTGGGTAAACTTGACCTTGATCCAATATGGTGGCTTTGTTGGCAGTTCCAGACATAGCCCACAAGATAGGGAGCCCTCACACGTTACTTAATGGGGGTATTTAGATATGTATTTTTCCCTTTTGTGGATGAGACTCCACACAGAAAGGTCACTACACCCCGAGATTGAACTCCGGACCTTCTTGCTGTGATGCTACGCACCAAGCCACTGTGCTACCCATAACTTATTTTTAAAAGCAGTGGAATGTAATAGAAAAATGCTCAATTATAAACACCAAAACAACTTTCACACTAAGTCTATGTGCTTAAAATGTATGCAAGATAACTATGGGTAAAACAACAAATTGCCATGTCTCTATTTGGTTTCCAAGTGGTCTTCAACACCAAACAAAAACCTGGCTGAATTTTTCAAGAGAAATTCTGTTGGCCTCTAAGGATTAATAACAGCACAAGTCCAGTCTGGAAAAGATTTCCCCAGCATGTTGAGCTTCTGTCAATATTAGCTCACTCTTTCATTATCAGGCTGCACAGTTTAGTTTGGAGATACCTTTAGCTGAGATTGAGGTTCTTACCAACAGTGCTAACATCATTTACCATTCAGTAATGTTCATCTTTTGACCCTCTGTACACACATATACCTGTTAATTCTGCTGGTTTGTCATTACAGACAACTTTTTTACCCACTGTCACCACATTGACCTGAAATGTTGTATTTTACACTTGCTGCACATCTTGCTTGTGATAGAGAATGGATGTATGGTTGGAGGTATTGACATTTTCGTTCTTTAGTTTCAGCAGGACATAATCAGATACCCCACCCTGCAAAAACTCATTTCAGAGGTAGCAGGGAGGTTGCCTCCAAAAACCCTATCAAAATCCCATGGGCAAACAGCAGTGCAGCAAGCATCACTGTCATTGCTTTTGACACCTATTAGAGAGGTACACTACAGTGTAGTTTGGGGTGAAGTGCACTTTAATTTTCTTTCTAGGAATACTCTATCACGGCATGCAGGACACGAAACTAAAATGATGGACAATGAAGGAAAAGATCTGCTGAAAACTGAAAGGTCTAGTTAGCAAGCGAGAGACCAGGATCAGGATGCTCTCTTACTACATATTAAAAAAACTTTTCTGTTTAGCTGTGCATATGAAACCTGATTTTACCTGCATTCTGCCTTTTAATATTTTTTAATGTTTTCTGTTTAATGTTTTTCGACTGTGTTTTAATTGTACTTTGTTTTAATTTGATTTTTTAAATTTCATTGTATTATTATTTTTTAATTCTGTAAAGCACTTTGAATTGCCTCGTGCATGAATCGTGCTATACAAATAAACTTGCCTTACCTTGCCATATTTTACTCGCTCTCTTGAAAAAAATTGCAGGAAATTACATCGAATTTCTGTCACTAGTAATGGCACTAATAAAAAAATGGTATACAAAGAACTTCTGCGAGAGATGGGATGTTCGAATTATATTTGATGAAGTATTCTCTGGCTTGTTGTACTGTATTCTGTGAAGTATTCTATGTGCATAAAAGCATAGTTGAAACCACGGAACTGTGCTAGCCCAGCGATTAAGGTACTGGACTCTGGACCTGATGGTCCAGGGTTCAAATCTCACCTCTGCCACAGTTGGTTCCTTAAGCAAGACCTTTAACCCACCATTGCTTGAATTGTAAGACTGTATGAGTCACTTCTGGATAAGGGCGTCTGCTAAACACTGTAAATATAAATGTTAATAATAATATCCAGATGGCAGCGAGATAAACAGTGTAGCTGCCAAACAGATGTCTCTCTGATATGCCTTCACTTTGTTTTACAGAAAATGGAGGCTCCTTTTTAGCACCGTATTATTTATGTGAAGGTTATATGTTCTATGTATTCATTGCCAAAGATGAGTGAACACTAAGAACAATAAGACTTTTTATAGTGAGGCAAAATCCCTCAGACAGCTGTGCATGGGTGGGTGGGTATTGTGCTGAAGGCCTGGATGTGTCAGGAGAATCTGTGCAGAATGAATCCAAGGAAACTGTAATAAATTAAACTCTTTTTTTATCCTCTGGCGAACAGCACTCTCTTCATTATTAACCAGGCAGGACATCTCGTATGACTGAATTTAGCATTGGGCACAAATGCCATTATTTTCACTCAGTGTGTGCTGCCCATGATGCCTCTGGGGCCACTGGCAGTGGCTCTGTTTGGAAGAACTTCAGGCATGGCGGTGCGTGGTTGGCGTGTCTGGAATCGAAATGTCCACCAACAGCAGAAAAAATAGGCTTAGATGGTTCTGAGCAATGAATATGGCTTTTTAAAGCCTTTTTACAACAGTCACTTATTTGTTGAGGCACCTGATCCAATAGTATATATAGTATAGATGTATACTGTATGTTAGCAGCAGAAGTATGGGAAACTTTCAAATTGCTGTACAAGTTAATTTGCTGAAGGAATCCATTAACGAGATGGCAATCTGACATATTAAGCACCCTGCTATATTTAAAGAACAGTGTCTGTGGAAACGTAGCTGAAAGAGTTTCAACTCCAACAATTCATATTAAACCTGACAAATGGAGGAAACTCAAGACCATTTATACCCTCCCCAGCAGTGGACGACCATCAAAGATCACTCCCTTACAGCAAGGTGTGCAATAATAGAGGAAAGAAAAATCAAGAAGGAGATCTCTTTAGTGTTTCTGTAGTTTCTAGATAAAAAAGAGATCAAATACTTCAGCTCCTTTCTCAAGGAAGCTTGTTTTTTATTCTGCAAAATTATTTCGCTTTAAGAAATTAGGGTGAAAATTTAAATAATACTGGAAAGTTGTTGTGTGAGCTAAATATGTTTAATTAGGCTACAGGGCTTTAGTAGTTTAGTCTAGGGTAACTACTAAGCAACTAAAGGCATGTCTCACACTGGCCAGAATTAATGTTAACAAGTCAGAAAGTTCTGGCCTTAATCTAATAGAAGCATGTAAGGACCTGAAGTAAGCAATTTAGTATGGATGAAGCTGTTCTGGACAGAGGAATGGGTTAAAGTTCTTCCATTGTTTTTACCCTGTTGCATTTTTTTCAGCTGACTCTGTTTCTCCTTAAATCTTTCTACCTCAATGGCCCCAAGAAGTAGTAGGACATAATTCATAACACATAATACATAATTTATAATACATAATAAAGTAAATGTATCACTTTCTTTTCTGTTCTCAAATGAGCCCTGCTAGTAATTACCCAGCGATTGTTCCAGGTCTCGGCTTGGTAAATTGGCACATTAATCTACTCTGTGTTTCGAAAATTCATGTTTAATGTTTAACCAATCTAGAACTAACTTTTTACGCTTTTATATTTACCCACATTCTAACTATACATGCACAAACTGTATGACGTATTAAAGTGAATTAAAATGTGAAGATTCATGGACGTGATTTTTTTTTTTTTACAAAGACCATGCAACAAGTCAGGTCAAACCAGAAAACCCACAGCTGAAGCTAGTCCACTGAAAATGTACAGGGTGAGTCAAAAGCCACAGGACACTTATTTCAGAAACAAAAATGACACATCTGAATACTCCAGCAAGTAATGGGTGAAGGGGCCTATCTTTTAGGTTATTTCTGGAACATGGTTGCCATCTTGAAAGCCAATATATCAATATGACATATCAAAGGCAAGTTTTCCTAATGGGAAGGTGGTCATGTAGCATATCAAAGAACACCAGAATTATCTCAGAAATCCACTGCTGTAATTAGATATACATATTTCTTGCAAACTGGTCATTTCAATTGTGGTTCAAAAGGCATAAACACAAAGTTCAAAACTCCTGTTGTTCATCACAGGTAATTGAAGAATTTCACACAACACTGTTGCATCCATTATACCCAAATTCAGAAAAACTGGGACTGCCAAGTCCCAACAAGCCATGTAGTGATCATCTGAAGACTCTTTTTAAAGTATTGTTCTTTTTCTCTCTGTAAAATGACCTTGGGAGAAAAAAACTTTTGAGAAAAGGCTCTTTTTAAAATGAGAATTGTTACTACTAGTACTACTAGTACTACTAGTAATAATAATAACAATAATAATAATAATAAGAATAATAATAATGATAAATAATAAATACTATTATTATTATTATTATTATTATTATTATTATTATCATCATCATCATCATCATCATCATCATCATCATCATTATTATTATACATAATGTAACTCCTACTAAATGCATGTTGTTCATGCAAAATAACTGAATATTTATGAAAATAAATATTCCAAAATATGTAAACAAAACATCAAAAAATGTCATGAATAATATTTTTGGCAGTAAAAATACATATGCTAAAATTTGACAAGCTTTTTGCAACTGCAAAGTCCTGAGTTAAAAGACGTATTTTTATTTCCTGTTATAATTTTTTATCTGTTAAGACCCAGTGTTTGGATTGATAGTTACCTGATAGTTAAACGGCGCTTACCTGTAGTTCAACAGAGCCTTTTCAGGACCGTCAGAAAGTTGTCTTGGACCTTTTTCATCAATCTTTTGATAATATGAGTTCAGTGGTCTCTTTCAATTTAGAGCAAGGCTGATAAATTGAACCGACCAACTATTAATACATTAGCCATTCCTGGGACATTAATGTTCTTAAATAATATAAATCAGTCAAAACAGATTAATATTTATTAGAACAGCAGTGCAAATGGGCAGGTTTGCAAAGAATGAGCTGCCAGCCTCCATCTATACTGGATGCAGAGTTATCGTCTTTGACTATGCCAGCAGCAAAAAACTGGCAGCATTAAGGAAGAACTATTATGAGTATCATTGAGGCAACGGAAATCTCATTCTGCGAGCAGCTTGAATTAGGGCTGGAAGAGGTCACCTGCACACACCGATGTACACAGACCCTGGGTTCTCTGTGAGCTTTGGCTGTTGTCCCAGGCAAATGAGGAGAGTTAATTAATCACTCACACATTGGTGCATTTGTGGCTGCCTACAATCAGAATAGTCTCCCTTAAATACTCAGCAACAAAACAACACGACACAACATTATGGCTCCCCTCCGAGACACTTAGCCCTGAACAATGTCTATTGATTTTCCTTCCAAGTGATTAAGAGTGACGAGGCCCTGGCTCCATTTAAATGAACGTGTTTAAGTTTGGGAAACAGTGTCACTACAGTGGGCTCGCTTGTGCATTTCTTTTGCCTCTGTGCAGTCACTGTGTAATTAATTTTGTTCTGTGTCCATGCCTTCGAGAAACTATTTACTGTGAATAAACCTGTCTCATAAACAGTATAAGTTCTCCCATGCCATTAAATCCACCACCACAAGACTATTGGGAGATATTAGGAAAATAATAAGAAGGGCAATGTGGAAAATGTGATTCTCAGTGAGAATCATTTAACTTGATCATCAATCCAACACTTTTATTGGAGATTTCCAATAGGTGGAATGTAATTCCACAAATGGAATACACGTTTTAATTTCTAATTTACTGGGAACACCTGCCTGTTACTTACACTCACTGGATTTATTTAGTTTAGCTTTACTTACCCCATAGGTCACATGCCTGCACTCATTGCCAAAAACACATCTCACCCAAATAAAAATGTCGGATTGCTTCAAAACTCAGGATGCAATTCTGTCTCACGCAGATATGTAATTGATTACAGGTGTGCTCTGATTAGATACTTGGTCCTTCCACAAGAGGGCACGAAAGTGCTTTACCCATTGCATTAGAAAAAGGCTCTAAGACCTTACTTTTGGGATGGCTAGACATGTTTCTATGAAGCACTCAAAGACATTGTGCCCAGTTGACAGACTGAGAAAGAGTGCACCATTGGATGAACTGAAACAGGACTGGGTGGTCCAAACAGACCACCAGTAAAGAGGATTGTTTTGTCTACCAACAAGCACAGCCAGGTCCCAGTTTAATTGTCCACCATCCAGACACAGGTAGCACCTTCACTAGACACCCCTGTCTCTGTTAGGACCATTTTCAGGTGTTTAGCAGAAGGAAATGTCTTGTCACTGTGCCCATTATGTGTCCTGCTATCGATGGCTAACTACTGTCACCTTCATTTGCAGTGGTGCTACGAGCATGATATGTACGGGATTTCAATACTATACTAGGTATGAAGATCAGAACTGAAAATAACAGATTTATTGTTTTTCTATTCATCCTGCCCCAAAGATACCACATCTGTGTCATATATAATGAAAAAGATCTGATCTAGACCATTTTATTTGCTGTGTGAACGCAGCCAAAATGTCCCTTATTATTTGGTGACTTTTTTTTAGTGATAATGAATGTCTTAACACCCCTTTTCTACACTGTAATGCCCTCTGATTAGTAATTGATAAACAATTTGACTTGTTTTGGAGCCCAAACTTGCCAACACCATTGACCAAGAAGGGACTGATATTCTGCCTTTTGTCATTTTTTGCAATGTTGTAGCATGACTTCAATCTCCAGCTGGTTTTCCTTTTTCCTTTGTTTCACCTTAAACCTAATCCATAAATAATTTAACAACTTTAGTCACGGTATCTTGAGACTTCCAATGTGCGTGAACGTAAGGACAAGCAAATTAAGATAATTATATGCACTTACACATTAATGACAGGCTCTAAAAGGCAACACAGAATTTAGCTACGACTTTGCTTTTTGACTTCATTAACACTTCAAACAGCTTTGGGGTGTTACAGCACCCCTGATGAGCAGGAGACATGATGTCAACATGTTATACAAGATGCTTTTACCCACAGACCCCTACAAGTGAGGCAGAATAAATGTATTTTTTTTAAACCAGACTTGATTGATACCAGAATATCCAGAAATCCAGGTTTAATCCCAACAGACCCACAAGTGAAATAGAATAAATTTCTAAATTCAATCCAATAGCCCTAATATTAAAACAGAACACAATCAGAAAACAGCTATAACAGAAAATAGTCCTAGATTTAGTCAAATGAGATCTACAAATGAGACACCAGGTAGTAACCCAAGAGTGGTGAAAGTTTGTGAACCCTTTAGAATTTTCTATATTCCTGCATAAATATGACTTATGTGATCAATATGATCAGACTGTGTTATGGATCCTAACATAGATAAATAAAATCATTCAAAAGTCATTTATTTATTTAGGAAAATATTACATGCCTGTTAGTCAGCCTAAGTATGTGAACCTCTATTATTAGGAGGTTTTTGGAAGGCGAGTCATCAGAGTCAGGTGTTTTCAACAAATGGGATTCAATTCAAGACCACTCCTACCCTTCAGGGGGGTGGCCAACCAACAAAGGTTACACCAAGAGCAAGGCGTGCATGTAATAGTCCACAAAGCAACCCAGGGTAGATTCTAAGAAACTAATGTCTGCAGTTTGTTCAAAGATCACCTGAATAAGCCAGAAAACACTGCACAAGGCTGCACAAACGTCCAAGCACCACTGTACATGAAACCGAACAAGGTTTTCAAGGTTTATCCATGAATTCTTACAAGTGAGGCAAAACACAATCCCAGGTTTAACCCAGAGACCTACAACTGAGCAAAAATACAATGTAACGTTTTACCAAAGAGACCTCCAAGCGACGCAGAACATAATCCCAGGTTTTATCCAGCCAGACTTAAAGAGAGGCAATCCCAGCTGTTATGCTCACAGATCTACAAGTGAGGCTAGCTAATGGATATAAAATTAATTATTGGTAAATAAGAAAGAATTTTGTACATTTCAAAGATACAGAATGTGTTTGCTGGGTTGCCCCTGTTTAAAATAAAATAAAATAAAATAGCATTTTGCTGTATTTCAGGTGCTGGTATGCTTTTTTAAAAAGAGTTGCTGGTTAAACTAGTTCTGTTTTTATTGAAAATAATTCCTTATCTTGTGCACTTAGAAGTGGCTAATGGGTGAAAGATTGGTGGAACTAAGATATGAATCCTGGATTTTTTAGTTTCACATTCCAATACTTTAATCAGTACTTTAGGCATCCTGTGTCTTTGCAATGGGGCACACCAGAGACTAAAACCACTGCATGTTTGCAATTAGCCACCATAGTTAAATGCGCTCGTTTCTCATAGCTTCTGCACAGTTCTCAGGCCGTTTCCTGCACTATTCTTATAAATGCTTACATCAGTAACACAACAAGAAATATATTGCGCTGTCATATAAAGGCAGTTTCTTATTGCATGTTTGTATGAAAGACAGAGAGTGTGAATAGGTAAGGAGGGGATGAGCGAATCAATGTGAACTTTGTCCATCGTAAGTGATAAAAACAAAATCAATAGGACGTGGTGAGAAATCAATATGGAAAAAACAGCAGTATCTTGAATATTTGGTCAGTACACTACCAAATAGTAGTGTAATATAATCTGTAGTAGATATATTAAGATATACAAACAAATATTTAACATAGTGTTTTTGGACAGCATCCAGATGTGCAGTTTTAAAGAAAATACTGTGGATGTTAAGCAACACATGCCTGTACATGTTTCTTTATTTAATCAAATACAGAGAACACACTTCACCATGTCACAAATGTTAGATAATGTTCTTACCATACCAGCATTTATTCTATCCACTTGGTCCAAGTTGGTTTGTGCCACTTAGTGCTGGTCTGGCAATGGTTTAGCAGGTGAACTTTGAACTTCGGTCTTGCAGGCAAGGCTGGAAGATTAGCAAAGCAGTATCCAAAACAAAATGCAGCAAGGTGCTAAAAGCTGTTTGCACTTTCCCTTAAATTACGTTGCTAAATTCAAAGATACAGTTCTTTGGAACAACACTTGTTGAGAGTGAATTCAAATCAGGACTTTTATATCATAGAATAAATTATAGGAGAGAGTTGCATTGAACTCCAAAATCACATTTCTGAGGCCCCACACAAAGGATTTAATTTACAATTATTCTTGTCACGGGTCCTGCCAGGCAACCCGTGCTTGAGAATTAAATCAGGATTAGGATTCATTCAAGCGTGTCATTATCAGCCATTTCCAGTCCCTCAAATGAAGTGCATTACACTCTGAGGAGCATTATGAATTATTGGCACTCAACTACAGTCTGCTTTTATTCTGAGAACAAAAGTAGATATAACAGTTGCCCCTAAATTTAAAAAGGATAAAAATTGCAACATAAAATACAATATTTGGTCAAATGCCCTTGTAACTAAACACTTACCTAATAATTATTGTGAGATTGTATAAAAGGTTGCAGATGTAGACGTTTACTGTCACTGTCATAGCACCTTTCCAACAAATAGCTTTATCAAAATAGTCCTCCTAAAGCTTGTCCAATCACAAGATGTTCACTGAGGCTTAGATGGTTGTAAAGCTGTTATGAGACAATACTACATTGTAAAAAAAAACAACAACAAAAATGACTTTGATTGGTATGGCTTGTGACTATAGTGGAATGCAAAAGATGTTGCTTTAGACTGGCTCCCAGTTTTAGAATGAGCACATATGAACGCAGGGGTGTAGCAGCAAATTCTGGGCCTTAGACACTCTCAATGTCAGTGGGCCCCTATCCATGCCTGTACATGAGGAACATGAGAAAAAAAAAGGATTTTCATGGGCCCCTCTCCCTACTCGGGCCCTGGGTAGTCAGGTCCA
>JAUZSV010433701.1:0-10171 GCA_034780495.1 Parotocinclus cesarpintoi | reverse complement strand
CTCTGGCTTGGCTTCCCTCCATCAACCCCTTAAACATTGAAACCACATCCACTGCTCCTTGACACAATAGCTGATTTTTTTTCTGGATTTTTAAATGGCTAGCTTTGCTGTGCCAGATAAAAAGATTAATCAGTACTACAACGCGTTTCCCCTCACTGTATACTTCGGGCCAAAAATAAACAATTGGAGTGAAAAGACCTTACCAACAGATAAAAACCACCGGCTAAAAAATCAAAAAATTAAATAAATCAAACAGACTGGTTAGTCTGGAGCACTGCCCAAACAGGTGAAAAACAGTTTCACTCTCAGAGCAGAAAGGACAGCCTTCATTAACACTTGGATCAAGGTGCACTCGATGTCTGTTTGTAGCTATCGCCCCATGTACTATCTTCCACTGGAGGTCAGCTGTCCGTTTCCCAATTGGACGCTTGTACAGGGTCCGCCAGCAACCTTTAGGGGATGGGTTAGCATCAAAAAACTCAAACCACCTAGTAGATGGCACATCAGCCAGTAGTCGTGCCTGTAACACCTTCACACATATGAGATAGAGGGACTTCTTTGTAAGTGTAGTGAAAACACCACACAAGTTGGAGTGGTAAAAGACAGCAAGTGCCTCTCATACTCAGTCCAGGCACATACAGCAGGAGCCACTACCAATGTCTCCACTGGGAAGCAGTAGGCAAGTCGGTCAGGAAGGTCCGGTGATATGCTGATAATGACCTCTGAACCTCTGCCACTTGTCCAGTAACCGCCTTGAGCTGATACCGATCTTCTCCCTCACAGTTTCTACTGATGTGGTCATGAGGTGGCCCAGCTTTGTGCAGACTGTCTGATGACAAAGATTGTGGTGACAAAGAGGAATTAAAAAACAGTGGCTCCTCAAATAACCAGGTCCCACCAGGTGTTTCAGGACTTGTATGCGGAAAGCCATAATCCTGACCCTTATGTCCACCAGTAAAAAAAAAGTAACCAACAGCCTTTGTACCGCCTGTACCAGTCCAACAGGTGGTTGCAGAACGCAGAGTTTGTGCCACAGGGTGGAGGCAACTAAATTATTAGCGACCAACACCCTCCCCCTGTAGGATAACTGTGAAGCAGCCATTTCCATTTAGACAATTAGTGCACACACTTTCCACTACCCCATTCCAATTCTTCTTCTAAAAATCCTTTGTTCCCAGAAATACATCCAGCACCTTTAATCCTCCTGTGGCCCACTTGAGGTTTCCTGGGAGGGATGGAAGTCCTTCTACCTGTCTCTGGCCAACCCATAACACCTCGCTCTTGTCACAGTTGACTTTAGCAAAGGACGCCTTCTCATACAGTTTCAATATCTTAGAGATTTTACATGCTGCATGTCTCTGAAAAAGATGGTTACATCATCAGCATAGGCAGAAAGTGCAATGCCTAATTGCTGATTAATTTGTGGGATCCGTAACCCCACTATTATCTCTTTAAGCCGAACCAGCAGTGGTTCAATTGCTAGGCTATATAACCAGAGAGTGGCCACCCCTGCCTGATACCTTGTGTGACCATGATCGGTCTAATTAGCCCACATCCTACCTTAACCATACAAGAGGCTCTGGAATACAGCAGCTGTACCCACCCAAAAAGGTATTACCAACCCCAAACGCCTTGAGAACATCAAATAGGTAATGGTGATCAACACGATCAAAAGCCTTCTCTTAATCAAGAGAAAACAACCCAATTGATCCACCACAACCCGTACAATAATCCAGGACATTGCATACCAAGAATAGGCTGTCCATTATGGATCTACCTGGAATACAGTAGGACTGATCTTTATGCACTACCATAGATAGATAGCCTGTTTGCCAAGCACTTAGAGAAGATTTTGTAACCTGTAGTTAAAAGGACTCCAGTTCTTTGAAAGTGACAAGTCCCCTTTCTTAGGTAATGGGGACAGCACTGCACGTAGAACTCGGTAAGACCCTGTCCCTAAAGCATTCGCAGATTACTTAGTCTTTCCAGAAGCTCTGTAGCAAGTCAGGATCACAGGATTCCGCAGTGTAGAGAGCTGTGCAAAACTCCACTGCATGGTTTCTCATGTCTTTGATGTCAGTGGACATTCTGCCATGAAGTCGAAGGCAGACCATTCGTTTGTGCCAAGTTGTTGACTGCTCCAGATTAAAAAAAAAAAGAACTTGGGTCATCCATATCTGCAAGGTTGCTATAACAAGATCGGATTAAGGCCCCTTTCACGCTCTCGTTTAAAAAAGAGCTTAATTCTGACCTTTTCTGCTGCAAACTGTCCAAGATTCCTGAGTCACAATGTCCAGTCAAGGAAAGTTCTAATGAACTTCTGTCCTTTTCAAGGGCTTTGATTGTATCTTATCTGGATGCTTGAATTTGAAGTGTACTGCTGGCAAAAAGTCCGTACTTGTGCCTTTCCAACCTCCCACCATTGTCTTAAATTATCGAATCGGCCTTTCTCAGTCCTCCACTTTCCCCAAAAACATTTAAACTTTTCACAAAAAAATACATCTTGCAAAAATTTATTGTTAAAATGCCAGTATGAAGAAGCACTGGAAATATGTGACATACAAACTGTAACAGAAACACAATGATGGTCGGAGAAACCAACAGGGTTGATGGTACAGTTAGTAATCCGGCTGCTACAATGTTTACACACATAGATCCTATCTAATCGTGCAGCACTAACCCTGTCATTTAAAACCTTTATCCAGGTGTACTGCCTTACTAACGGGTTCTTCACCCTCCACATATCCAGCAAATTAAACTCTTTTAGGAGCTTAGTCAGGTGCAAAGCGGACTTTGCATGGGGTTCCTCAGTGGTACGATCTAACATAAAATCCACTGTGCAATTCCAGTCACCCCAATATAAAACACCCATCATTCTCGTACCTTCTTAAAGCCCCCTGCAGTGTGTTAAAGATCACAATGCGTTCATGTCCCACATTGGGGGCATAAACATTTAAAAAGTAAAAAACAGCACTTTCAAGTTTGACTTTGACTGCAATTAGACGACCCTTTACTATTTCCTTTGAATGTAGAATCTGAAACCCTGGGTGTGGAGTAAATAAAGTCCCAGCACTAAGGTTATTCCTGGCTAAGAACACACTGGCCCTCCGACCACATTCTCCAGTCAGCTTCATCTTGCACATCGCTATGTGTTTCTTGAAGGAAATTTACATTTCATTTCCTAATCTGTATGCTTTGGGACACTAGAGCACGTTTATGTCTGTCCCTCCCTGCCACCATTGATATTGAAGGAGCCCACCCTAAAACCTTTCATGGATGTAGTTAAAAAAAACACCAGAAAGTAAAAGAACAGTACAAACAGAAAGAGGGAAAACACCTGCGTGCACATAACCGATAAATTACACATTGGTTGAGGACTTTCTTTTCAACAGTTTTGCATTTTTGCGAATGCATGTAATGTGTTTTTTCAAGCGAAACCGCTTTTTTCCACTCAAAGCATCAAAACCAACACTCCTCTGAAGCATAGCAACCGTCCCCACAAACTTATCGACATCAGGGAAAAAATCCTTTACATTCACCTGTCTACCATACGTCTCATTCAAAAAGTCATTCACGTCCTCTAGCCTATAAAGTGACTGTTCAGCTGGAAGAGCTTCCTGAGAACCAGCTCCATCAGCATCACAAAGCTCCACCTGAGAGACCTCAAGGTCACCCAGAGCATTCTGGGTCCCGATTTCACCTTCGTCAGTAGAGTCCATCCTAGATTCAGTAGTGCCCAAATCCTGCCCTCCTGCAGCACCCATACACTCCTCATAGTTCTGCAGTACAGCAGTACTGGTACTGGGGGCTGCAGGTTCACCCATGGTAACAGTGGACACTCCTGAGGACTCTACCTGAGCCTCAGTCTGTCACACCTGAGCAACAGTTTCTCCATTAGTGCTCACAGTTACACCTCCAGGAGTTTCTACTACAGGACCCATATTAATAGTATCAGTAGCATTAGCTTCTTCCTGTCTCTTATGTGGGCAGGTGAGCCATTTATGCCCAAAATCACCACATTCAAAGCACCTCAAGCTACCAGTACTCGCATAAACCATATACGTTCTGCCATCATGTTTAACTTTAAAAGAGATATCAAGTGTGTTTTCTGGGGAGTCTAAAATCATGTAAACGTGTCTCCTAAAAGACACCACATGTTTTAGAGACACGTTTACAGCCTAAAGGGATCGATTGAAAAGAGCTGATGATTTTACCGAAGCGTATCAGCTCTGGCTCCAGTACGTCATTGGATATAAACGGCGGAACATTTGAAACGGTAATCTTCACGGAGGAAGCAAACAGCGGGGAAACTTGTACAAATGCATCGTTTATAACCAATCAGCTTTCAATGATCCGACTGACAAGATTTTCAGTAATAAGAAAAACCACAACAGCTTTATTCATACGAGAGGCAGACTGGATACTATCATAGCCTACTAACTCTCCTACAGCTACAAGAACATCCTCCACCGTAGCAGGTACACACCTGAAACCGTGGCGGAAGGGTAAAGGTGGAGTCTCTGCACGAGACACCATCCCTCCACTCCTAAACACTTCTAATAAATCAAAAAAAGTGCAAATTACTCACCAAAATTGTGTAGAAATATAAAGTTTAAGTTTATTTATTTATATAGTGCCTTTTACAACGTAGCATTGTCTCAAAGCAGCATCACAATATTACACTAAAAGGCCAATCCCAAGTAGCCTAGGGCGACAGTGGACAGGAAAAACGGAAGAAACCTTGGAAAGACCAAGACTCAACAGGGGACCCATCCTCCATGGGTTGCCTAGATGCTAACTAAATAAACACCACAAGAATATTACATCACAGCAAAACCAGGTAAATAAATAAATAACAAATTAATAGTAAAAGTTAAATTAGTATGTAAAAACATAAAAAGTGATTTGAGTCTGGAGCACTGCATAAAAATGTGGAAGTCTCTCTCTGGAAACAGAAAGGACACTGTTGACTTGTCTGTGGACACAGGATGGAGATGAAAGCATCACAGCTATAATTCTGTGTAGGATTCTCCACTGTAAGTCTCCGGCTCTTTTGAACAGAGGCGGTTTGTAAAGTGCTCTCCATTGTGGTTTGTCACTCTCGCTCGGCCCCAGGACGCCACGCCAAGGTGTGTCCATTCTACTGCCGAGCTGTTTCTTATTAAAAGCTTTTACACATGCCCTGTACATTTGTTTACCTGAGAAACGTAAAAAAGTTAATGTTCATCATGCTTTTGCAGTCTAGAAAGTGCCCTGTATATCCCTCTATGTCTGGAGACAGTGTGAATTCAGGGAATGGGTCCTCTTCATCAGGTTGTTCCTCACCCTCACAGTATCACAGTATTCCACCAGCATTGTCCTCTCATCCTGTGAGAGATTGGAGGTCCATTTCTGTAGAAGTTACTGTACAATCCTTTTTGATCTCATACCCAGTTGTGCAGCTACTCTCTCTCTGTTCTTTAGGTTAGATCTTTCCAAGTCTACCAGGTGTCCCAATGTGGTAAGATCGGCCATGAGGAGAGTTCTGGTGAATGCACTTCCTGCTACATTCAGCCGTGCCTTATGAACCAGAGGCTCCTGTAACAGCCAGTAAAGAGAGTCTGTGGCTGCATTTCTGTCTACTTTAAAAAGCTTTCACACTTTAAAAATATTTTTAAAGGCATTTATTTAAATTATTAATACGTCTACAAAAGTTTCTAAAATAGCGCTGGTCACTGGTTTCCAAATAAAAGACGAGTGAGCTTGTTACAAACTTCTGTAAAAACTGTAGGCGGAAGGCAGCAGCTCTGCTCTGCAGGTGTATGAGGCCTAGGCCTCCTTCTTCTTTTGGTAAATATAAAACACTATGTGGTACCCAGTGTAACTTATCCCAGAAAAAGTCTAAAAACACTGACTGAAGTTTTGTTAAAAGCGTTACTGGAGGATCAATGCAGGCTATTTTGTGCCAGAGTGAAGATGCTGCGAGGTTATTGATAATCAGTGTGTGACCCCTGTAAGACATTCGAGGGACGAGGCAATTCCACTTGTCTAAACAAGCTCTTATTTTCTCTACACACCCTTCCCAATTGTTTTGTGTTTTTGATTCATCTCCTAAATATACACCCAAGTATTTAAAGCCTTTTTTTTTCCCACAGAAGTCCTCCTGGGAGTTTTGGTTCTCTAGCTGCCCTCTGTCCGATTAAAAACCCTTCACTTTTGTCCCAGTTAATTTTTGCTGATGACATAAGTCCGGATTGTTTAGACAGGTTGAATACTGCGTCAATATCTGCCTGCTGATTGACCATTATAACTACGTCATCTGCATAAAGCAGAGAGACGGAATGTGTTTGAACAGTTAGGATTGGAGATGCCTTTTAGTTTAGATCTGAGTTTGTTTAAAAGTGCCTCAATGCCTATGGTATAGAGCATACCTGAGAGAGAGCAGCCCTGCCTTACATCTCTACACACTTTAAAAGGTGCACATAAAAAGCCATTAAACTTCAGTACACTTTCTATATCATTATAGAGTACTTTGATTTTATCAATAAAATCAAGGCTAAAAACAAAAGCCTTCATAGTTTTCCACAAATACTGGTGTTCCACACGATCGAAAGCTTTTTCTTGGTCAATCTATATTAAACCCACATTTAGGCCCTACAGTTTTGCAGCACTAATAAGTAATATTGAAAGAAATAAAGAAATATTGTCAAATATAGATCTCCCACGTATGCAGTAAGACTGATCAAGGTGAATGAAGACCTCTAGAACCTCCCCCAATCTCATGGCTAAAACTTTGGAGAGCAGTTTATAGTCTGTACAAAGCAAAGACACGGGTCTCCAGTTCTTTATGTCTGTGAGATCTCCTTTTTTGGGAGAAGTGTTAAAACTGCTCTTCTGCAGCTCACAGGCAGTAGACCTCTGTTTAAGCTGTCGTTTAGTACTTCCAGTACGTCTTTTCCTACAACAGCCCAGAAAGCTTTGTAAAACTCTGCTACTCGATGCCAGGCGCTCTGCCATTATCCATGGCTTTATACAGTTCCTCTATGGTCATTAGTGTACTGATTGTTGAGTCCGACTCTTTTAAAATTTGTGGAAGTTTTCTGAAGAAAGTTGTTTCTGCCATAGATTGAGCCAGTTCTTTGGTGATGTTGACTGTGTACTGCTGACATAGTTGCTGGATTTGTATTTTGCCATAGTCCCACCACTGCTGTAGAGACATGAAACTCCTTTTTTTCTTCTCTAAAATTATTATTTTTTAAAAACCAAAAGAGTCTTTAAAAAGTTGAAGTGCCAATACACGCTCTTTGGTTTGATAGAGTTAAAACTTGCAGTGCATAAACTAGACTAGGGTCTGAAAAACCAACAGGGTTAATACAACAACAACAACAAAGGTTTAATATGTCTTTCCTCTTTATTGAGGCACCTCCAGACATCGCTTAAAACTCATATTTCTTTATTAAGTGTGTGAGCCTCCTGCGAGATGGCAGGTGAGGCTCTACATGGTTACGGTCCTTATTGTCAGCTGTACAGTTAAAATCTCCACCAATAAAAAAAAATTCCTCACTTTTGCAGGTTTCTAAAATCTCACACAAACTGTCTAAAAACCCAATCTTTCTAGCGGTGACACTGGAGCATACACACAGATAAAAACAAAATCATGTTTCTCAAAGTGAGCTCTTACTTTTAACAGTCTGCCCTGGTAGACTACTTAATGTACCAGTAGTACTGGTAAATTTTTATGGACCCAATTTTGATGATCCGGGATTCATACGTAAGTTAATTAGTTCTATCCCATCACTGCACACTCATTTTTTGATTATGGGAGGTGATCTAAACTCTGTCATTGACCCTGTATTAGATCGCTCTTCCTCAATAGTTATTCCTAGGTCACAGACATCTGAAACGGTTGTTGAGTTTTTTTCCAATTACGGTGTCAGTGATCCTTGGAGGCATTACAACTTAACAAACAAATCCTTTTCCCATTACTCTCATGCTCATAAATGTTATTCACGTATTGATTATTTGTTTATTGCTAATTCTCTCATTCCTATGGTGTCCTCTGTTGATTATCACCCGATTATCATTTCTGACCACGCCCCTCTTTCTCTGGATTTAAATTTCTCTAATTTCCCTCGTTCTACTGTTCCCTGGAGACTCAATTCTTTACTGTTGGCTGAGGAGGATTTTTGTGACCACATTGTATCTTCTATAGATGATTTTTTGCATACTAATGCTGATGGCACCGTCTCTGCAGCCCTTGTTTGGGAAACCCTAAAGGCTTATTTGCGGGGCCAAATCATATCCTATGTCGCCCACGCAAACAAACAATACAAACTCGATTTGCAGACTCTCACTGATAAACTTGTTAACTTGGATCATCTTAATTCTATCTCTCCATCACCATCTTTACATAGGCAACGGGCTGAATTACAATTACAAATTGATCTTCTAACCACGAAAGAGACAGAGCGTCTCCTCTTGCATTCTCGTAGCAAATATTATGAGAGTGGGGATAGACCTTCAAGATTACTAGCTCATCGTCTGAAGAGCCTTAATACTGCTAAATTTATTTCACAAATTAGAGACGAGAGTGGCAACATGTGTACAGACCCTCTGTCGATAAATCGTGTATTTCAGGAGTATTATAAAAAGCTGTATACATCAGAGATCACTGCAGGCGATACCGAAATGAAAAGATTTTTTGATCAACTAATGTTCAAAACAGTGGACTCTACGAGGGTCACTGATCTCGATTCATCTATTTGTTTAGATGAAATCAATATGGCCATTTCTAATTTGCAGTCAGGTAAAGCGCCCGGTCCAGATGGATTTCCCATTGAATTTTATAAAAAAATTTGTACCAAACTTGCCCCTCTTCTCTTACAAGTGTATTCTGAGGCCTTGTCTGTTGGTGCATTACCACCCACTCTTGCTACAGCATCCATATCTCTTCTTCTGAAAAATGATAAGGATCCGTCACTTTGTTCTTCATATAGGCCATTATCCTTGCTTAACGTTGATTATAAAATCTTGGCCAAATTACTAGCTTTACGATTAGAATCTGTCCTCCCTCAGATTGTTTCATCTGATCAGAATGGATTTATTAAAGGTCGTCATCTATTCTCCAATGTTCGGACATTGCTCGATGTGATATCGATGGATGGTTGTGTAGATTGCCCGGAGATTGTTATCTCATTGGATGCCGAAAAGGCCTTTGATAGGGTTGAGTGGTTGTATTTATTTGAAGTTCTACACAGATTTGGTTTTGGTCCTGTGTTCATTTCATGGGTGAAATTATTATATGGGGCTCCATGTGCCTCGGTTCGTACTAATAATGTCCAATCTCCATATTTTCCTCTGTTCAGAGGAACTAGACAGGGCTGTCCGTTATCTCCCTTGCTGTTTGCCTTGGCTATTGAGCCCCTCTCAGCAGCATTGAAAACATTACCTCAGTTTCGAGGCATTAATCGTATGGGCATTAGTATGAAGGTTTCACTCTATGCTGATGATTTGTTGTTATATGTAGCAGATCCGGTTAATTCTCTTCCTTCCATACTGAATACATTATCATGTTTTGGATCCTTTTCTGGTTACAAGGTGAACCTTCAAAAGAGCATCTGCTACCCTATAAACTCATTAGCTAGATCCATGGCTAGAACACACATCCCGTTTCGGCTTTCAGATGGGGGTTTCAGGTATTTAGGTGTTTTTATTACTGATTCACTTGAAGCCCTTATTCGTACCAATTTTGACCCTTTATTGTCTAAGCTAAAAAGAGATCTGTTGAGGTGGAAATCCCTGCCACTGTCCATGATTGCTAGGATTAATGCTGTAAAAATGAATGTTTTGCCCAAATTTCTGTTTTTATTTCAAACTCTTCCAGTGTTTCTCCCCAAGAAATTCTTTATTGAATTGGATAAATTGATTAGTAACATTATTTGGGATGGTAGGTCACCCAGAATTGGACTATCTTTGTTGCAAAGATTTAGATCTGATGGTGGACTAGCTCTCCCAATTTTTTTGTTTTATTATTGGTCAGTACATATTCATAGAATTATTTTTTTGACTAAGGTCCCAGATCTACTTTGGTGCAAAGTGGAACTCTCATCTGTGGTGAGCTCTTCTTTTTCTGCCCTTCTTTTTACTTCTTTGCCAATTTCTCTGGTTGGTAAGATAAACAATCCAATCATTA
>JAUZSV010433690.1:0-10172 GCA_034780495.1 Parotocinclus cesarpintoi | reverse complement strand
GTGGATATAAGGCCGTCCCACCGATGGCTCTGTAATGGCGACCGGCGAGGACTGCTGAACGCACCTGGGAAAGGTAGGAACCCTAACATGTAGTGCTGGTTGTTTTATAATAATGCATCCCCTTGTTTTATTAAATGACAATTGAATAATATACTTATCATATCCAGTGGACTTGTCCAGCCATTTATTTCTTCCGTTTGTTTCTTCTGTGTTGTTGGAAAATGCATCTATCGTTGTCTAAAAGGATGCAGAAGTATTTCAGTAAGAACTGAGGCTTTCCTTCTCCCCTTTCTTGGCCCCCAGCGCTGAACGTGGCAGCACGGCTGACTCAGGTTTCTCTAACTAGACTGCATTGTATGCAGTGGACTTTGAGGCTGCACCTCTTCATGCGCTGTTGCTACAGTGCTAGTGGGGAATTTCCTGAGTCTTGGAGAGCTCTGAATGACCTGTGTTTCCCTGCCAAAGGACAGCTGCCTGGCCTCACCAGGGTCCTGGTACTCCCTCCATCAGTTTCTCTGTCAGGGCCTGAACACTTTTAGAAACCAAAACTATACAAGTGTGCATCCTCTATCCGTTCTGTGCAAACCTACAGTTTGGTTGTGGGTTTGGTCGGGGTTGTGGGCCAGTTAGTAAGTTTTTACTGAAAATGGGGCAAAGACATTGTTGGTGGAATAATTCTGGGATTTACCAGATACCCTGGAGGCTAGGTCTTAAACAGTTAAATCAGTTCATATCCTTCACTATTTGCTGCAGTTTTACAACAAGTCTGTGTGCTTAAGAGCAATTAATAAGCAAATAAGTTTACATGCACTTGGGCGATCAGAAATAGAAAGCATACTGCTTTTTAGTCTCCCCAAAAAGTGTTTGGTAGTGTTCTCAAGAATGTTGTGTTTAATGCCAGGGTTGCCAGATCTATATTTTTATAGAAAAAAACATTGTCATTTGGAAGACATGCAAATTACGGAAACGGCTGTAAAGAAGAGAGTTGCCAGATTTCTTTTTAATGTTCCCGGAGGTGTTAACTGTAATACATACAGAATCCCTACGGAGAACCTACAGTACTTAAGTGTTAAAGCTTACAAACGTCAACGAACAACAGCACGAGGCTATGAGGGCCATGTCTGGTGTGGTTGTGGAGAGTAGCAGGATGAGGTTTTACCTCTCAGTCGTTGCAACAGTGGCTCCTATTGACAGATAAAAGCAGCAGCAAAGATGCCTGATGAATATAGGGTGTGTAAAAAGTTCACTATTCCTGTAGAAGGGAAGTTGCCCAAAAAAGGAGCAGTTAGTGTAATATCTCTGTGTAATGGTCCCACGTGGCAGAGAATGTTGGGAGACTGGGGAATTGGGTTAGTCCAAATTAGGACAAAACACGAAAAAAACTTTTATATGTTTTACAATTTTTTCAATTAAGATGAAACATTAAAGGTCAAAAAATACCTTGCTTAAGAACTGTGATTTGACCTCACAGCCTTCTGATTCATTATTAAGATCTTTAACCCTGCCCTATCTTGCACCCCAGGTTCATTCGATTATCACCTTTTAAAAAGCGGTTTCCTAAACAACTGACGAGTGACTGAAAACCGAGGTCCAGATGAAGGGTAAATGGTCACATTAAACATCTCAGACTGTTTATTGCACAGGGAGCTCTGACGATTTTTGGCATCTGTTGACGGTGTTATAAGAATATGCTCCATTTGACCTTGGTCCTTCCTCTTCCCACCACAGAGCTCGCTCTGTTCCATTACTGTGTCATAACAAAGGTGCAAGGGTCCTGCCCTTTTAAGCAGACTAATGCACCACTGGGGCTGATAATAAAGGGATAATCCTCTTATCTTCATTCGTGAGGCAGGATACCTCGGCTCTGCTAGCAGGTCTCGCCAGTGTTGAGCCGAGCTCAGGCCTGTGAATGTTCCTCGTATTTCAGCACGAACCTGGCCCTGATCCCCAGGAATGCAAACACGTCGAATGGGTGTCCGTGTACGAGCCATATCTCCTGGCTTGTATGTCAGGACTGACATTTGGAGGGAGCGTGCGATGCCATTAGCATTAGGCCGTAATCATTTCAGTGAGGCTTGCTGTTCATGCTCTGTCACTGGAGCATTATTGTTGAGAAAGTACAGGTCCGGGGCCTCACCGTCTTCGGTTTATGAGGGCATAATTTAAGCTGGTGACCCGAGTCACAAATGTACGAAATGCTGATCAGATCAAGGTAGCACAGGGTGCATGTGCTAGCGCAGAAACCAGGATTTACAACAAGATAAAGGAAAAAAGCGCTTTGCTTGCTTTATGTACCACCCCCCAAAAAAAAGCTGTAAGAAAGGGATACTGGTATGCTTTTAGGATGGTTGATCAGCGTAACCAAAAAATGTTCTCTTTGGTACCAGCAAGCCCAGGTTGATTAACAGCATAACTGTCATGGACCAGCATGTTTATAATTTACTGACGGCTAAACAAGGAAAATGTGAGGATTAAGGTTAACTCTTTGTAGAAGAAGCACAAAAGTACAGGTATGGACCGTTAAACATGTCGCAAGCACTGTAAGTTCTAAAGAAATGGCCGAATGTGGCCACAAGAGGACATGGCTGCAGTGTCAAAGTTAAATGGAAAAAGTTTCAAGAAACCAAGGGCAAAGCAAAAAAAAAAAAAGAAACCCAAGGACACAAACCAAAGAAGTGGCTGAATAACGTGCTTTGTTTTTTTAACATGGCCATTAACGAGATGCCTGGATGAATGGGTGACGTGGACCACTGCTGTTCTGCCAGCAGTCAGTAAAGTAAAGTAAAGTGAACTGTTAGGATTTGGCGATAAAATCAGATTCGGGTCACTTTGTCTGCTGTGTAAATGTAGCCTAAATGTTTATACACTATATTGCCAAAAGTATTTGCTCATTTGCCTTCATACGCAAATAACCCATTTTTAATCGATAGGGTTAAATATGAGTTCGGTTCACAGCTACAACAGCTTCAGCTGTTCTGAGAAGGCTTTCCACAGGGTTTAGGAGTGTTTTTGTTTGTGAGCATTTGTGAGGTCAGACACTGATGTTGGACATAAAGGCCTGGCTTACAGTCTCCACTCTTAATTAATCCCAAAACGCGTTGAGGTCCAGTCCAGGCCAGTCCAGTCATGTCATACCACACCAAACTTGTGCTTTGTGCACTGGTGCCTTGTCGTGTTGGAATAGGGAGAGGCCGTCCCCAAACTGTTTTCATAAAGTTAGGGGCATGAAGTTGCCCAAAATATATTGGTATGATGAAGCATCAAGAGTTCCTTTCACTAAACTAGGGTTGAACTAAGGGGCTGAGCCCAACTCCTAAAAAATAAAATGCACAAGTACCAATCTCCTGGCAACCCCAGGACTCATCTATTAGATTACCAGATGGAGAAGCGTTATTCATCACTCCAGAAAACAAGTTTCCACTGCTCTAGAGTCCAGTGGCGGTGTGCTTTACACCACTTTGCATTGCGCTTGGTGATGTAAGGATGGCTGCAGTTTCTCGGCCATGAAAACCCATTCCATAAAGCTCTCTATTTACTGTTCTTGAGCCAATCTGAAGGCCACATGAAGTTTGGAGGTCTGCAGTGACTTTGAAAGTTGGCGACCTCTGGGCACTATGGCCCTCAGCATCCGCTGACGCCGCTCTATCATTTCACATGGCCCATCACTTTGTGGCTTTTGTCCCCAAATTCCTGATTCCACCTCTTACTTAAATCCCCATGCCCCATCTCCCACCTTCCTGCTGGACCTCAGGTGCCTGTGTACCCTTAGTGTCCTTTTTAAACCAAATTGGGTTCCCTAGTATTGGCTATAGAGTGAGAGAAAAGAGAAAAGGCCACTGGGAATATAAAGTACGCTAAATACCTAACAAGCTATGGCCTTTCTTATATATTTATGTACAGTATTTGTACTTATTTACCAGAAACGATCTAATGCCAAATACATGAAAGAGAGCCAAGGCAGATATTCTGATTAAATGAAGAGTGTTGCCCAGTGATTTGTGCCCAGGACCAGAGAGAAGTAAAGCATCATAAAGTGTGAATGAATTAGAGTAAACTCTGGTCATAACACTTTTATCTTACCTTTAATTATAACATTATGTAATCAGCCAAGGTCTCCTGGACCTTGAAAGTGTTGCATTTGGCTCTTCATGTTCTCCACCGTGTGGACTTACCGTCCCATAGTGTGTCGTATTACCACAGATGGTCAGAGACCTAAATTGAGAACGGGGAAGCGAGACAATCGGATGATTTCTCTATTGACAAACAGCAGCAGTGACATTTTTTACACGACTATTGACTGCATCAAGCAATCGTACGAGCACGAACGGGCTGGAAATCCAGTGATGGACAAGCAGGAGTCCTAGAGCAAAGTGTTATATTTAACCAGTGTGTCAGCGTAGAACACGGGCTCCATTCATAACTAGTTTTGACAGGAGGTGAGAGAGGATCCAAGTTGGATAGCTAAGCACTACCGACGAATACAAATAAGCACAGCTGGACAAAACCTACCGAGCTGATCAATTCACATAAGCTCCTTGTTTATACATGTGGACATGCTCGTCTGAAATGTGCTAAAAATGACATTTAGATGAGTTGCATCCCGTTTATGGTAATGCTTGGTTCAGGATTAAGCCGATGATGGATGAGTGACAGGTCCATGTCGTTGAACATTGTGAATTGAAGTTAAATCCAAGGTAACGCTTGGAAAAAGTGGACTTTGCTCCTTTAAGAGAACAAGTTTTATTTAGATCATTGTAAGAGAAAGATTATTTATTCAGTCATAACCACTATATTGTGCTCATTAAATTTAGCGATTATCCCAAGGACCTTGAGCACAGGACAAAAATATTCCCAAAGGAGCACACCTGTTTATAATAGGCATCCCTGGAGTAGCCTGTCAGCTTTTGGGAGGTGGGATGAAGACAAAGGGCACACATTTAGACATACAGTGAGCTCTGCTAACCAGGTAAATTATCCCCAGTTTCTGGAGCTGTGTGGCACCAACAGTACCACCCAAAATAAAGAACAGTAATGTTAGGGTTCCTACCTCTCGCCCTGGAGCGTTCTGCCGTCCTCGCCGATTGTCGTTACAGAGCAATCGGTGAGCCGGTTTATAACCGGTGCTTAATTTACGACCTGATGACGAACACCTGCTTTTCCCGTTACTTAAGTGCAGGTCCTAGCGTTGTTCGTGGCCAGGTCGTCACCTTACCCGCACACCCGACCACCGGCGCACACGCGTGCATACACCTTTGTTGTCAGTTGGTAACGTCCTGGGGTTTTATAGTGCAGACGCACACGTAAGGGGGAAACCCTTGAGGTACTCAGCATTTTAGGGACACATTGAGGGTTTCTCGTTCCGTACTCGTGCTACCACAAATCATAACAAGTACAGCACGCTTCTTAAGTACGGCCAATGCTAGAGAAATAAGAACACCTGCTGGCATGTTGTTAATGGGTGGCTCAAAATGAGAGTAGAAGCCACGTGACTCCACACAATCAAGTTCCTATTGAATCAAACCCCATTCCGTGTGTCCCAAGTCCTAAAAAAGCCTCCCTATAAATTGAGACAGTCAACAAGCATTATTTAAATCCATAAAAACATGTTTTGGTAGGAAAGGGAAGTGGAGTGTATTTAGAACCATGCCAACTCAAGGGAGTACATAATCAGATACTCAAACCCAAAATAATGTTGTTGTCATACAAAAGGGTGATCATTTTCATTCACTCTGCCCTGTGTCTTTTATCTCCACTTAAATTTGAGCTCGCTCCCTTTTAAAGCTTGTCTTTAAATCAATCCTTCTATAGAACTTGTTCAAGATGCTGAACACTGAGATCCCTTGGGACAGTCATACCTCAGTACTCAACCGCTTCACAACTTGGAAAATTCACTTATCGATGCATGTTGGCGAGTTTGTTCAGCATTCAGCAAACTTGCATGAGCTCATTGAATACCGGGCAGCACGGTGGCTCAGTGTGGTAGCCCTGCTGCCTCACAGCAAGAAGGTCCCGGGTTCAATTCCAGGGTGGAGCGGCCTGGGTCCTTCCTGTGTTGAGTCTACATGTCCTCCCCCGTCTGTGTGGATTTACTCCGGGTATTCCAGTTTCCTTCCACAGTCCAAGGACATGTGTGTTAGGTTATTTGGTGTTGCTGAAGTGGCCCTTAGTGCGTGACTATGTGTGTGTGCACTACGATGGATTGGCGTCCCGTCTAGGGTTGTTCCTGCCCTTGGCCGGAGTTGCCGAGTGGACACCGTGTGCATTAAGCAAAATATAATGAATGAATGAATGAATCTCGTGGAAAACGAGGAACCCTTTATGGTTCTTTAATATTAATTTAAGAAGAAGGAGAGGTAGATATGGGTCATTGCAGAACACCTTTCTCTAAAAGTCTACTGTTTTATACTAGCCATGAGTGAGTTGTAGTGTAGCAGAGAATGAAATGTATATTTACAGGGGAACAAAAAAGTAAGCATAGCAGCTTCTCATCATATCTTTGATGAGATTCCCAGATTGATTCTACCCCGAGGGGCTTTTGTGAGCTCTGATGGGCTGCTTTCTCGTCGGTAAGTGCTTATTCATGCATGTGTTGCAAAAGCTAATGATTGCTCCATGAAGGTCTTACCTCCAGGGATGAAAGAGCAAACGGCAGTTATTTTGTCTTTTGAGCAGACCTCAAATGCAATCGAGTGTTCATTACTTGGAAAAATGGAGGTTTCAAGTATTCACAGCTCTCATGTTTACAGTTTATCCTTCGATTTTGAAAAGGTAACGTCGGGATATTTTTTCTTCCTACCTAAAAACCTTGCCTGAGTAAGAACCTGATATGCTGGCTGAATTTAGCGCCAGAATTATGCTTGGCAGCTGGAGAAGTTTTTTGTTTCTCTGTTTATCATCCAGATTAAACCCAAATATTTTCTGACCTACCAATTTTCTTACCATGTGCTCCACCATGCTGATCTCTGTCCAAAGTAGCCTGGGAAGTCAATGTAAATGCCAATTTGTGCTAGGCTTCCACTGGCTCGTGAAATCGGCGATTCGCTGTTCAGAGCGAGGATTTTCCTTAATGGTGTCTAATACCCCGCTGGCCAGTTCGCTGAAGAGAAACGGTGGAGAGTAATGGTGGAGGTATTCAGGAGGAGAAGGTGAGAGTAATGGCTTAGCATGCTTACTGAGCTTAGAGGCAACAGCAGGACTTTCTTTCCTATCACACAGGCCTCTAAAAAGCCCAAGTACTTGATCCATGCAGTTTGTGTACTAGCCCTGTAGGTAAAAGGTGGTTAGGAACCATAGTCATAATGATACTTGGTACTTGGTTGCTCCTAGTGATGAAATAAACTAACTAAGTTAACAGTAGAAGAAGTGAGAAGTAGAAGTGAGAGTTAAAAGTTAAAAGTGATTCATAAGAATCTTAACCCCTAAAGCTCCTTGGATTAAAAAAGATGCGGTTAGAGACGAGAAAGGGTTAAAAACGAGAAACGTTCTCCAAACATTGAATAACAACAAGTTAATCAAATGCTACGATTCGATTGACCTAAATAGAGATGCACTTGCATGTCCTACCAAGAGGCACGGCAGCAATCAGACAATAGATATAGACAGGAGGACAGGCGCATTTTCTCCAGTTCATCCACTAGGGTAAATAGGCAACCAGCAAGAATTTACCGATAAAATAAATCAAATAAACATATTTATGTGATTGTAAAGGCGCATAAAAGGCTATACAGCATTTCCCTAAGTTTGTGTGTGTGTGTGTGTGTGTGTGTGTGAGTGGGTGGGGGTGATGGGGGCAATCATAGTCAAGTCCAATTAACTTATATAGCGCTTTTTACAACGGTTCATTGTCTCAAAGCAGCTTTACAATCTTATATTATTTTAAAACGACATATTATCTTAGGGTGACAGTGGCAATGAAAAACTCCCTGAATGTAGAAGGAAGAAACCTTGGGAGGACCAAGACTCAAAAAGGGACCTTTTTTGGGATCTTTCTTGGGTTGTCTAGATGTTAATTTGTAATTTGTTCTTTCTACACCTTGATTTATTCCACCTGTGGTAAATTTAATTGATTGGATGCGATTTTAAAAGGATGCACAGCTGTCTACAGAAGGTCTCACAGCTAACAATGCATATAAGAACAAAAACTTAAATTAAATTAACTGCCTGTCGAGGCAAAGACAATATTATTTGCAGGCAGGTGAAGGCTACAAATGTCTGCTGAAAGAACTGAAAGTTCTGATGGGAGAAACTTTCAGAAAGTCAACCATCCATACAGCACTCCACCAATATGGGTTTTATGACAGTGTCCAGACAGAAGCTTCTCCTCAGTAAAAGAGGAGAGTTTTCACTCTGATGTGCATTATAAGCAGAGAGACCTAATATAAACAGGTGTGTCATTTCAAATCAAAGCCAGTCAATGGAATTCACCACAGGTGCACTCCAATCAGGTGAAGAAAATCTCAAAGATGTAACAATAAAGGCTCATATAGTTTAATATAATAACTAATCCAGAGTGACTTACAATTGATACATTCTGACAATCCAAGAAATTGTGTGTTAAGTGCCTTGCTCAAGAACCGAAAAGTAGTAGCCTGGTTGCAACAATACCCATTTTGTTCGTTTTTTGGTTTCAATACATTATCTAATAAATGCCATTAGATATTCAACACTTTATTTAAAAAAAAATTGCCCAGTTGTAGGTTATGGTAAGTTTGAAATGTGTTTGATTTGGGTTAAACTATAACATATACAGGATATACAGGTGTACGATTTATTCAACTTGTGATGCATTTACCGGGACGTATCCCATGGTAAAATGGAAACAAATTGTGCAATACTATGGAGTATAATACAACAGAGAATAGGCAACTATCAAATATGTCTTTCCAAAATATCGTCCTGCTGTATTCAGGGAGTTTTTCCTTTCCACTTTTAAGATAATGTTTTAATGTAAAATTGCTTTGAGACGATGCACCATTGTAAAAAGTGCTATATACTGTAAATAAATTTGACCTGGCTTGACTTGAATAATCTACAATGGTGTGTAAATATATTCAATAAAATAATAAATACATTGGCAAAAAAATTGGCATTAATTTATCAATTGCGTTAGTCACAGTAGGTTCTTGTGTCCTTATCTTGAAAGTTTTATCACAATGGCATGCCCAGTCAACCATACAGGAGGGGAGAGTTGCTGCCCTCTTATTTGGTCAAACTAAAAATATAAGGACCTGAACCGAGGACAGTGGCATTATCATCATAAAGCATTTGTGAATCACAAGTAATCTAATATGCCCTACTTATAGAGAATCATCTACTGCTTGTTGGGGGTAAGAAAGCAAAAGTGCAGCGGAAAACGTTTTAGTTTGGAAAAACCTATTTATCAACCATTCAGTCAAAGCAGTTACCACAGCTGACAAGAGTGCCTTGTTTGCAGGTTTGTATCCTGATGTGTTGCTGCATAATTCAGATCACAACAATGCTGTTGCAAAAGAAGGATGACATGCAAGAAGAAAGGACTGACAGATCTTTTTACTGATTTATGATACTGCTAACGCTCATATAAAAATTGCACTAACACTCCCAACATGTTGTGTTTGTGCGGAAACAATGAAAAATGATGGAAACCAGATTTTGGAGGCTGCGTACAGAGAATATATCGAGTAAACGGTGGAGGAATAACAACCTGTTTGTGTACAGGGGTTCTGTTTTATGATTTCTAAGTGTTTCTAGGTAACCTCAGACCAATCAAGTGTATTGATACGTTAACTAGTATAAGGATTTGACTTTGTACATGGTTGGGGCACCATGCCTGTCCCCAGAGGTAAACAGCATTTTAACAAAATGCGTAACTTTCTTTAGAAAAACCAAAATTCAAAGCAGTTGCTTTAGTTAGTTTACTGAGGTTAAGGTTAGGGTTAGGAATAAGTGTACCGTTAATTGGCTTTGGTGATCATTTTGGTCAAATAAATGTCCCAGAGATGATAGAAAGACAGTATGTGTGTGTATGTAAGTACAGGTATGGTCTTAACAAATATAGCAAATTATAATTTGAATTAAAAACTTTGTACGTTGCAGCTGGTCAAAAATCCAAGCACTGGTGGGTTAAGTGCCTTGCTTCAGGACCCAATTGTGGCAGCTTGGCAGATGTGCGATTTGAACCCAGGACCATCACC
>JAUZSV010433679.1:0-10172 GCA_034780495.1 Parotocinclus cesarpintoi | reverse complement strand
ACCTTGATCTGCTGGATTCCCAAGAACCGGCAGTATCTGTAGCCACAGGTAAACTGCACTACAATCTTTTTGTTCTAATACTAAGAACATATATGTACCTAACAATACTAACATTTGAGATTTGTCTAGTTAAACTTAAATAAAAACCTTCTCTGTGCATAAAGACATGTCCTCACCTTGAGTCAATATTGGTTACAGAGGATACACCTATGTGTTCTGCTTGCCACCAATACACTTGTTATAACAATGTACTGGAAAAGCTTTTGAGGGGTCCAAATAAGCCACTCCTCACAACTGGCTATTTCAGCAGCTATCCAGCCAAACCTGCAGGTACAGTCACTCACTAAGCCCTAAGACCATCTATTCATATACAGCACCAGTAATGTCCATACACATGCAGAAAAACTTAAACAGGACAAACTGGAGTGGAGTGAAATGCTTTTTCTTTGTTTATATGTATTCTATTTGTCAATGCCAACCAATCAAATAACTTATGAGACTTTTAATAATTGTTTATGTACAGGGAGCAATAAAAGTAATTGTGTTTATTGCACATCAGAAAATGTTTTCATCACGTAATCAGTATAGACACTCAGGTGGTGCAGCAGTTTAATAAGCTACCATGTGTTCGAGTCCCTTGCGTTGTCTTGTGGTTGTTTGGGGGGCACACTGAAACAACTGGTATAAAATTTACATTCCTACTTTAATCAGTGAAGTCCACCAAAATGAAGCTTCTAATAACTGTAGTACACCAGCCAGACAGAACACTGCAGAAAACATTTAAAATGCAACCATCTGAACTTTAAATTAAATGCACACTAAACTGAACAATCTGACTCAAATATCCCAATACATTTAGTAACCGTAATCCACTGCAATGAGAATCATGGAGTATAGTTAATGTACAATAATGAATAAGCTATCAAAGAGTGCGGACTGTCATGGTTTTTCCTTAACAGTCACCTGACCCTATTCCCATCAAGCATTTATAGGATGGCAGAATACAGGAAAAAAGCATTCTGTAACATGACATGATTCTCTTTGGAGTAATATGAAATCATACTGGGATAAATTGGATCATTAGATTATGCACAAACCTGTCCATGCCAGCTGCAAGATATGTTGTCATTACTGTTGTTTTATTACACCAAATATTGATTAGCAGCATTTGCAATGAAAATGTTGCATTCAATAAAAAATGCGAAACAGAAGTATTTTCACTACTGTCTCAGTCTTATGATTCTCACTATATTATTCTTACTATAACATTTTAAAGTGCCCAAACATAACAACATAAGCTTAGCTGTTTTGCAAAGACTGATTTTTTACTTTCCGTTGAAAAGGCTAAAGTATGCATTGATGAAGTTGTACAGTCTGATTGGAAATGTAATCAGATACAGAAGTTTACATGGTTATAAGTATTTGATTTAATTAAGTACTTAAATGATTATCTACAGTGCATTTTTTAATTTGAATAGAAATTGTGTTTAAATTGGCCTTATTTCTATTACTCTATTCCAAAGTGAATGCATAAATGCATTTGTATTGTAATTGAACTATTAATCTGATTGTTTACATTTTTATTTTACCTGGACAGCAAAATATTTAATATATTATAAATAATAATAATTCCAATTCCAACTTGTCTCATTATTTAGAAAAGTGTGTTCTCCAACAAAACTCCAAACTCTGCACTTAATTGGTACAAGAATTGACTAAATTATATAAAAATCGCAAGACACTGAAACAACCATTACATGGGGTATAATAAAGTGTTTAGGGACAAACACAATGTGCAGTAAAGTCACCCGTTGAGTTTAAGAAAAAACTGTGTTGGCGTCTCATAGGAAAGTGCAGCCATGGTGGCATACTGGACAGCAGTCGTTACCAGGCAGCTGAGGGTGGCATTAATAAGGACAGCACATCCCCGATCTTCTCCCCTCACCACTATCTCCATGAGGAAGCTGCACAGCTCGCTACCAAGGCAACAGTCAGAGTGCTTCATGACCTCAGGGATGAGGTGGGGTCTAAGAGCTTTCTCAGGTCAGAGGGTGACCCTGATTTCCTTTCTGTAGTTGGAACAATGACTTAACTAGGGTCATCTGTTTTGTTTTTGCTTAATGCTTTAGGCAAAGGGGTTGCATCAAACAACTTATAGAAGCAACATAGTGTACAGCCCTAAAACATGCACCAATTTAGTAGGTCCATCAGATATAATATATAAAGTGTTCAAAGTAATATTATGCAATGTAACTGTGCCCAGTTGGTGTCTGAGTGTATTTTGTCTGTTTTGCAAGATGCTGTACAATGGCTACAAATATGCTAATATTCTAGCTGGGACAGGGTAATAAAACAATATTATTGGCTCTAATTTTTATGATTGCTTTGTAAAGAAAAAAATCTAATACTTCAGATAAATAACATTTTGCTTCACTTTGTTTAAAAACTGTTGGCTTGAGCTGCCAAAAAATGTGCAATATTATTTTCAAACATTGTCCAGTCCTTAAGCAAGATAGTATTGTGTAAACTGATGTTGGCCAAGGGCTTTTGTTTTGCTACTGCTGTTTTTGTACTGTAGTTCAGAAATTTCATTTTGGAGTATCATCTAATTCTTGTGAACAGTATAAGATTGAATCCCACAACAGTAAATGTTTTGGTGGTCTGTCTTTTTTAGGCTTTTCAGCGTAAAGCAGCCACCAGCCCTCGTGTTTGTCATTGACACTACAGGTAGCATGTTTGAGGAGATCACAGCTGCTCGTCTCCGTGCCCTGTCCATCATACAAGCAAGAGAAAAAAGCCATGCCCCAGGGTTGGCAGGCACCTTCCTGCTCATTCCTTTTCATGACCCAGGTGAAAACAATAACAGAGAACCATATAACATATATCTTAAACTGGCTGTATATGTTTATATTTACAAAAAAAATAACATTGTAAGGAAAATTTTGTCACATCATTTGCTGTAGCATGTGTATATTTATGCTCTTTTTCAGATGTAGGTCCAGTATTGGAGACAGATGACCCTGCTTAATTTCAAATGTTTATGGAGGATTTAATTGCTCTTGGAGGAGGGGATGAACCAGAAATGTGCCTCTCTGCTGTTCAGGTAACTGTAAATACAGGTCAACAGCAAATTTAGCCTAATATTTTACTTGAATTTTACATTAATTGTATTTAATGCTATAAGTTGCTGAAATGTATAGTATTAAATGGTCATCTAGTGTGCTTAATCACAAGTGACAAAAATATTTTAATTTTAGCAAACATAAGTTACAGCTACAAAATATCTATTAAAACATGCATTTTCATACTTATTGTGGTATTGCAGTTTACAAATACCTTACAATAAGAACTGGAGACTTATAGTGAAATTTAAAGTGTGCTAATGGTAGATAAATTCTGAGTGCCATGCCACATCCTGCTGAGCAAACATGGGTATGCATAAACAAAGAAGACCACATCACACATTGCCAGTAGTAGTGAGTGCTGAACTCTTAGCAGTTCAGCATATTAACACTTCGGCTGAACACAACAGGTGAACCAATATTCTCAAATGTTTGGGCGAAGTCTATTTAAATCTTTATTTGTTTAATAAGGGCCTGAATCAAGGGTAAATACTGTGATTGTATGCTGTTATCTTATCTACTGATAAACTCCTCTAAATGTTTATTTTTCATAGCATTGCATTTGATAAATAATCAAATTCTATCAGTTCCCCTTTGTTTGGCTGAAACCTATGATAAGAGAGAGGGGCATTTATTTGTATTGTTGACCTGAATATAATAAAAGCAAAATACAAAAGAAAATCAACTGTGTGAACTTCTGAGATTGAGTCAGACTTTGATAACCAAACTCCCAGATTCCAAATATCCATGAACATATATGTATTATAACCTAAGTTATGCAAACAAATTCCTTGCTGTAATAAATGCCACCTGGGCTATATAATGCAAATAGACAGTGTTCTGGATAGCATTTGACCTTTAACTATAACCACCACTTTCATTTTATTCAGTCGTTAATTATGACATGATGATTGTTTATTTTACATTAAAGCATAAAGGGCTGGAAGAAACAAACTGAAAATTAGAGAAATTGCATGCTTGTGTACACACATGTAGTGATACATATAATGAACAATACCTTACTGTTAGAGAGTAATGGGAGATGGTGGACACTGTTTTATCTCACTCTGCAGTTCATCCTAATATTTAAGTCATTAGACCAATTGTAATGCTACTTGTAATTCTAGTGACAGATGCATGGCAGTTAATTCATTTGTGTCCTTTCAGCTGGCTCTCATCCATAGCCCACCACTGTCTGAGATTTTTGTATTCACCGATGCTTCTCCGAAAGATGGACACCTGTACAGCACAGTCAAAGCACTCATCTTAGAAAAGCAGAGCAAGGTAATATGTATACAGTAACATTCAGCTGCAGGCATGGAAAGATCAAAATGTCCGTTGCAATAGTCAGTATCCATACCTTTACCAGGTGACCTTCCTTTTAACTGAGGATCCAAGTCATAAAGAGAGAGAGACAAGCAAGAGGAAGAAGAGAGAGAGCCTTTCCCCTGACAGATTCTCTATGTACACTTCTCTGTCATCCATATCTGGAGGAATTACCATCTTCACAACCAACAAAGACATTCATAAAGCCTCAGCCATTGTGGAAGACACCACCACTTCAAACAAGGTACAAACGGAGCCAGCAGAGACAATTTAACTTCCCAAAGAAGGTGCATGAATATTTATTTGTTCTGCTCTAAATATCTCAGAAATATTTCTAGCAAATCCACCCACTCACATATACCTACCAGAAAATAATATTTTGAACCACATACATAATATCTAAAATATTTTTGGTCTAATCATAATAATAACAATGAAGCTTTATTACAAATGTGGAATTTCATTATTATGAACTGGTTTAGTGATGACAGAGTTTTCTTCTTGTCCTCAGGTGATATTGTTTCACGCAGAAAACAAGGCAGATTCATCTTACTCATTTAGAATCGACAAAGCAGTCAGATCTGTCAGGCTTCATGTTTCAGGAAAACTCATACAGTGTGTCCTCATCAACCCTACAGGTAGCAGCACACTTACTTTTAACCATCATTTTAGAGAAACCAGAAGACCAATAATTTCTGGTTGTTTCCACTCATTTGTGGTTGTGATCATAAATCTGCATTTTATTTAAACCACTTAAAGAACTGCAAACTACAGTATATAGGCTACTAAACTCAGCTGTTTACAAACTTTCCCCACACTGGAGAACATAAGGCACAGTCATAAGATGTCAGGGGATAGATATCAGTCCATTACAGTGCAGGGTAATAGTTAAAATAGTGTATGATGATTCCACACCTTCAGCACAGCGAATTTTGTCTGTATATAGTGTCTGACTGTGGACTGGTACACTAAAATGTTAGATCAATGCATCACTGTTCCAGAGCATAACTCATTAAATCTGAGTGCACTAAATCAGTCAGGCATTTTACACAGAGAATACCATGTGACCAATATAATCTTTAATATGCCTAAAACATTATAGATTCAGTATTATTTTTATTTTAATATAACAGTGACACTGGTTAGTCCTGTCATCTCTTATCTCCAAAGTCCTGGCATGGCCGCTGGGCCAAATATTTGTATGTTCTCACTGAAGCTGTGTGGTTTTCCTCTGAATACTCGTACTCAGTATTTCTACCACAAAACGTAGGGGATATTTCAATACAAAACGACAAAAAATAAGCATTTGACATTTTTTTTGTTTTACAAGAACATCATAAAAGCAAACAAGTAAAATAAAGTTTTTCTATAATGCAAATGAGATGCAAAAACAACTTTCATTTAATTGGTAAAAATGGCTGAAATTGCTGGAGTATCTGAACATTCCCTGATCTTGAAAATGCACAATGCTCAGCCTTTACAATGATTCTATAACACATATAGATATTTGCCTGAATGCGAAACTTGAAAAGCCATAAGACAACTTGAAGCTCATCAAACACAGTCAGCAGTGGGAACAGCACTTGGAACATCACAAAGTGTGATTACCAGACTGTGGAATCACTTTTAAGAGACTGAAAAAGTATTAAGACCATTGTTGGTTGTACTGAGCTCCACATCATTAGAAATGGATTGATGACTGCTGTCAGATACCGATAGGAGGTCTTGCACACTGTAGTGGCTCCCTATGCTGAAGCAATTGGTAACAACATTCATTTCAAGAACAATAATGCAAGTCCCCACTGTGCGCAACTTGTCAACAACATACTTCAGGAGGCAGGAGTCAAACGCATGGACTGGCCTTCTTATTCTCCAGATCTGAGTCCCACTGAACATGGCTGTACTTTACAAACATCTGGTAAACCGCCCACTGCCTCCCACATCACTTCTTGAGCTGGAAGTTGCCCTGGAACAAAAGTATCCTACAAGAACTGCTGGACAATCCAATCTTGAGTGACCATACACCCTACTGTACAGTTTTACATGCTTCTGTTCACCCCTGTGAACATTTAATTTGCTACTCAATCACAATAATTAAGTTTGCCTCTCATTTGTGTAATCGTACAACTTTCTATTACTTTTTGTTTGCTTTTCTGATGATCTTCTTTAATGAAATAAAATAAAATGTTTCTTTGTTTTAAATTGATTCATAATCATTTTGAAATATCCCTCAATCTTTGTGAGCACCGTATATTGTATGCACATCTATTATATCAATGTTTTAAAATAGCTTCTTTCTTATGCATGATCTCTCTCTCTCTGTAAGGTGCAAGCCAGTCTCTTTTCAGTCCTGCAGGACCTCTGGCTAAGCTTGATCAGTCAGATGGCTTATACAGAATTAGTCTGCTGCCTCCAATAGTACCTGGCCAATGGCATCTTAATGTTATCGCTGATGGGCCAGTTACATTTAATGTCTTAGGTAAGCATACCTGAAACTTATTTTCTAAAACATTGATTTACTGTATATGGTGTGGTATGTCTATCAATGTCACTTGATTGTATCTGTCTCCTAGGTGAAAGCACATTAGATTTTCTCTATTATTTTGGAGTGGTGGCAAATGAGACTCACCCTGGGCTGAAGAGAGTGGAGGGCAGTCCTATTGCTGGTCTGTTAAAGTCTTAAATGATGACTTAAATGTATTCAGTTTTTTAGTGTAGCGCTATAATTCAGGATATCAGTCTCACAAAGTCTTTGAGAGGGCATGAATCATCTTTATGCATCTATAGATGAACTACAGAGGCACCTTGGAATTTGAACGTCTCTTTACTCAAACAATTCAATGGTTCATTTAATTGTTTTTTGCGACTTGGGGGTTGAGAATGAGTTAATTTGTTAATTCATGGGGAAGCTGTATTCCAAATTTGATCAAATCAGAATGGCCTTCTGCAATCAATGACGTTAGAATTCTGATGTTCCACTATATTCTGTAATCTCAAAATATGACCAATAGGCATATTAACCGATAGCAAGTAGGTTACATATTAGTAAAAAAAGAGTAATATAAAGCCTTAATACCTTATTGGTGCCTGTTAACAATCATTGATGATAACCTAGACATTTGATGCCGGGAGTCAAACTGAGCAAGCAAAGCAATTTCAGAGCATATAAAGTTACATTTTACACACTATTTTGTGATCATCTGGTGTCTAAGGGCTTCATAGCTAATCAACTAAACTTTAGCGCAACTAAACCCCCACTCTTGTCTTTATTTTTCTTAAAAAAAAGGTATAAAAAACATAACCTCTACAGTTTCAGAAATGTATTCTTGTTTAGATTCCTTATTATTAAAAATGGATTATGTTACTGATGTCTTAAAGCACTTTTGTAAGTCACTCTGGATAAGGGCGTCTGCTAAATAAAGTCTTACTGTAAATGTAAATGTAAATGTAAATGATTTGGAGCTGGCAAAAACCACATTTGATCACTAGAAGTGCTTAGGGAAGTACTTAGGGGAGACAGAATAATAATAATGAAAGAGTAGTGTGTATGATTTAGGATTTTTTGTCTTTCAGTTTTTACTTTAATCTGTTCGGTATTGGCAGGAGCATACAAATAGGACATGCAATGCTTTAATTTACGGTACTGGTTATATCTCCACAAAGACGATGCAATGCACAGTGGCAGGTAGGTTTTTGTCAGGCAGGTACCAATAATTCAGTCTGATTGGAATTTGAGGGTTATGGGTAACTAAATTTGCAAGTCACCTCTTGCCAGCCATAATTTACCTTCCTTGGCTGGCTTAAGGGGATACTGCCTAGCTGCCTCAAAAACCATTGCTTCACTGGTTGAAGGTCCAAACCCTGACCAGTGACATTGAATTAAATCAGGTATGACATGTACTAAAGGTAACTTGAATCAAAACAAACAGAGTCTTACTAATCTCTCTATAATATTTCATGGCTAAAGATTTGCAGCACAACGTGTTTTTTTCAGTGTGTACTGAGAAACTGATATCAGATAAGCTTTCGCAATAAGGACAGACTATTATTGCTGCCATACCTCTGTTTTTTCACAGATGAATCAAAACCACTAAAAATAAAACACTCTAATATGAATGTTGTGCACTTTACTAAGAAGAGTTTATTCAATATACTTAAGTAATTCACATTTGAAATATAATTGTCTTCTGTATTTAGGTGTACCAACATACTTGGTAGTGGCTGTAACAGGCCAGTCCCACATGGATAAAGTCACTTTCAGTCACGTGACCTTGCTGGGAACCAACGGGGAGAGTTTTCAGGTATTACTAAATTCGAGTTCCAAATGGTCCAGTGAGGAACTAGTGGGCTACATAGACTCATTTCCAAGAACACCTTTCAGTGTGAGTCTCTGTGGCAAAGACAGGAAAGGGAACGAACTTCAGAGAGTTTCCACTGAGCTAGTTCAGCCCACACAAGTACATATACAGGTACTAATGTACACACATAGGTAAAATGCTTACGATATCAGATACAAAAAGATAATAACAAAACACCTCTTTTCACAGGTGCTGTCAGCTCCTCAACTTCATGCAGGACGACACTCCTTAGTTTTGTTTGAGGTGTTTAACCATGGCCCTGCACGTCTTTTCACACTTATTGCTGAAGATGACCGTGGCTACCTCTTGCCCACGAAACAACAAAGGTAAGTCCAAAGTGTGATTATGATAAATATAAAAAAATTGTCAGGACAAAAAGAATCATTGTCCAGTGCTACCCAGTGTTCTACTGGGTCCAGGTCCAATGATTGGTAAAGCTGTTGATTAGCAACAATACTCAAATATTCTATGGCATTCCAGCAATGTTTGATCAGTGTTATCAGGCCCAAATAGAGGCAAGAATATGTTGGCTATACCATTATACAATATCACTTCTGTCTTGCCAGGATTTAGCTTAAGGTCGACTTGAGGAACGTGCTTTTCAGCCTACAAAACCTCATGAGTTTGTATCTCACCTCTGACAAGGGAAATAATCTGCTCTCTGCTGAACTGATCTCCCAATGTATGGTTTCAATACCATCTGAGTCATCTGTGACCTGAGTGCTGCCACCGTATATGTTGCATAATTCAGGAGGTTGAGTTTGTGTTCAGGCAGGCCAGAGTTGCATAGGCAACTCTTTGGCAACATTGTAAACATTGCAGTGTGACCTTACTGCTGTTACTGCTTTAACTGCTGTTACAGGTAGAGCTGACTACAGCTGACAGTTGGAAACATAGGGCTCATGGTTGTTGCTACTTTTAAAGCCACTGTACCATTCTTCTAAATGGTACATCCTGCACCCAGTGTCTGTCTTTGGTGACTGCATGGCTATGTGCTTGACTTTATGAAATTACTGTGAAAAAAATAGCAATACTCGTTAATAACAAGACATGCTCATATACAGTGCATTCGGAAAGTATTCACAGCGCATCACTTTTTCCACATTTTGTTACGTTACAGCCGTATTCCAAATTGTATTAAATTAATCTCTTTCCTAAAAAATTCTACACAAAATTATAACCATTATGACCATGTGAAACAAGTTTTTTTGAGAGTTTAGAAAATTTATTAAAAATAAAAAAATAAGAAATCACATTTACGTAAGTATTCACAGCCTTCGCCATGAAGATCAAAATTGAGCTCAGGTGCATCCTGTTTCCACTGATCATCCTTGAGATGTTTCTACAGCTTAAATGGAGTCCACCT
>JAUZSV010433668.1:0-10172 GCA_034780495.1 Parotocinclus cesarpintoi | reverse complement strand
GACGAAGAGTTTCTTCACAGATATTACATACTGTACACGTTCTTTGGTCCGATTAAGCGGAATTTTGGTCCAAATAATTGAATAACATTACACCTATATAACAGGATTTGTTTCTGTACTTTAGGATTTGGTCCTATTAACCAGAATCGAGTGTATTCACATTTTTTGTGAGCAGTGTAGTTTCTCGACAATACCTAACACAACCAAAATGTGCTTCTATATTGCGTTATGATGCCTCTGGACCGGATCTAGGGTAAGCCAAATGTCACAGCAGGCCTTATGTATTCAGAATGCTTTACGCTTTGTGTGGCAACTTAAGTATATTGAATCGTGCCTTATAAATCCAGGAAATGTGTTACATTGCTCTGAAGTACAAAAGCCATATGTCAACACAAACTTGTATGAGGCTACTCAGTCACTGAAAGCCAGTCTATTAAGACGATGACAAACAGTTGTTGTATTGGGGTTGCTTGCGAAGGCAGTTTAGCATGAGGTTTAGTGTTGGTGTGGTCATTCCTGATGTTTCCACATCACTGTGAGAAGGCAGACAGTTGAGGAGTGCTGTTGCTTGTGGCACAAATTGCTAGATTAGAAGGAGGATCTGAATATATTTGTTCATACGATATATCTTGGTAGGTTAATTGGCACTGGGTCTGATGAATTTCTTCATTCATTTCCCAAACAAGAAAGGTCTGACAGCATTCACATTATGTCAGGATTGTGTCACACAACCGTGATGCTATGTTTTCTCTACACTTTGTGTCCAGACCATTTTTGTTTTGTTTATGCTGTTTGTTTTTGTGTGTAGAATTCCTTTGCCCCATTTTCTTTGTGCTTGGATTCTGACAAAGATTGTTAGGTCTCCAACCTCAGAGGGAAATCCTTATTGCTCAAATGTTGATCTTTGACGTCTCAGAAGACTTTTTTGTGATTTTCACTTTTGTTTCGTTTAGAGATCAACTTTGTCACAAAGGTTTCTCCTAAAATTACTTAGCAGTAGACAACAACGAGACATGAGATACTTCTGAGGTTAAAGGAGATCAAACTGAGAATTAATTTTCAGACACATACAAAATCCAAGGAGATCTCCTTCTGGTCTTGATTTAATCTCTTTAGAAACTCCAGATTTTTTTCTTTTGGGATGAACAGGAATGAAGCAATGGAAAAGCCAAATCATTAAGAACTTAAAGACTAACCCTTATCAAAGACATTCAGTTCTGTTAACACAATTCTCTGATCAGTTCTACTTTTTATTCTTGAACAGAAAAAATTGTGCACAGTAAAAAAAAAAAATCTGATTTTCTCTCTGGTGCTGAAGCTTGAACAATTAAATCAGACACCTGATAAAAAAAAGAGCAACTGAAGTACTAGGAAATATTTTACAATATTTAACTGTAATCATTATTAAACAGATAAACGGGATCTACTCTGATAACAATAGCTATAACTAATATTCCTAGCTAAACAGCTCAAACTGAAAAGGCTTAGTCTTTGGATGAGAAATGGTGGAGATCATACTGAGACTTATCTTTAGTAAATGTGTGTTATTTTGGTAAATCTGGGCCTAATATGAGACGTTACTGAGATCTGTACTAAAGCTCAAGAGGAGATAGATGTGAGATGACTGAGGCCTTTATCTCAGGACTCATTGTTGTCTAGGAGAAACTACAGAGATATTAAGGAGATCTCCTTTTGGATTTTTGGTTCCTCTGGGACAGCAAACTCTTCTCTGAGCACCTTTGTTTAATTCCCCTGTGCCTAAAAGAACTCTTGGCTATCATAAAATGAAGGTGATGGGCTGAATTGCTCAGAATGTTCTGCAGATCATTCTTTCTAATGTCATTCTTTCTGTTACCGTCTCTAGTGAGCTCAGATTTAGTCGTGTGATGATTCTATTCGTCCTGCTCAGTCTACTGAGTTACTGTTGCCACCCCCGGCCATAATAAACTCCTAAAATTCTGCTGCACACACTCCTGACCCTAGCCTTAACCAGTAAATTCTGATTTGGCCTTCCCTATAAGGTGCTTCGGCTTTTTCAGGTCAGCCCTGAATAGTTCATTGTTCAAATTTGCCCCAAGGTAATTGTAGCACTTGACCATTTCCATGTCCTCACCCAGAGTGGAGGCTAGCCAGACGGACTCACTTACACTCCAGAAATCCATAACCTGTTTGTCATGCTGATGTTTTTCCACAGGTGATTTAACCAGCAACACAGACCAAATATCCTCAGCTAGCATCCTGTGCTACAAATGCAACCTACAATGTAAGAATCATCAGAGAACTTTTTAAGGTTTCATGCGTTAGATGGAGTTGCAAAACTCTCCAAAAGTGGATGCCTTTGTTAGGGGAAACAGTCAAACCGTGAAACAAAGCGGTTACCTACTCAAGTTAAAGGCATTTGGATTTAAAATGGGGTTTTCCTGGCATTTTTCACGTCTAGGCTGGATGCTTCGTTGTTTTTTAAGGCTGCATTTGTTGGTGAAATTCATGTAACACATAAGGATATTCTCGTGGTAACGTCCTGGGGCTTTTAGCGCCGATGGACGCGTACGGGGAAAACCCCGGAGGTATTTAGTTTACTGCATTTGAGCAGATGGAGCATTAGGAAAGACAGAGAATGCTTGAGAATTCTAGTGAAGATTGATGGACATGAAGACATGCTCGAGGAACATCAACTATTCTTCTCCATTTAAGAGTGTTTTGAAGCTTCTCTGTCTGCATGTTATACGCACTGCTCACAAAATGCAATGATGCTCACAATCATGGATTGCTCCTTATTTTTTTTGCGCAGTGTATTTATTCCAGGTTTTTCTTCTGTGTAATTTATTCTCTTCCACCACTCGTTCTTTATAAACACCTTAAGTTGACTTTTGCTATGAGCAGGTGTGGAGTACTGAATGGTTAGCAGTGTTACTGGGATAGGCATCGTAACCATCACCATAGGAAGGCTGACTCTGATCAACCAATGAAGAAAAATGTAATAACAAATATAATGTCACTCTGGGTGGAGCCGTGGAGTCTGCATGTCCTCCCCGTGTCTGTGTGGGTTTACTCCAGGTACTCCAGTTTCCTCCCACAGCCCAAAAACATGCATGTTAGGTTGATTGATCAGGCTAAATTGGCATTGACTTGAGATTATATATACATGATTAGTCTTGAGAACAACCAGCATTAAAGACCCCTCTTATCCAAACACAAAATTCCTGCACACTGCTAGACAAAAATAGATAATAAAATAAACTACACTGCTCACAAAAAATAGGGAATATTTCATATGTTTTGTGAGCAGCATAGTCTTCTGCATCCATTATTCCTCTTAATTTAAATATAGTAAATAATTGTTGGCAGCAACGCTCTCATCCAGTATTCCAGGACATTTATCGACACTTCATACTCCTTAACCTGCATGATAGCACATATTTGGATTTCAAATTTCCTAAATCCTATTTAGTTTTTTGAGCCTCTTTACACAAGGTTTTGCATTAAGCTGTGTTAATAAGGCTGTGTGTCAGAACATGAAAACCAGATTTTAAACTTTATTGCATTATGTTCAAGCTTCAGTGTTTTGTACAAATGACTAAAACAATCAAACCATTATTAAAATAGATTTAAATATATTTGAAAACAAATGTATAAAATATTCAACAATAATTGCAATATTATTATGGTGTAATACGGTATTATCATATGCAGGAGGTACCCGGGTTGTTTCTGGGTGGAGTTTGCATGTTCTCCCTGTGTGTCTGTGTGTGTGCCCTACGATGGATTGGCACCCTGTTTAGTGTCGTTCCTGCCTTGCACCCTATGCTGCCGGTTAGGAACCGGCTCTCTTGTGACCCTGTACAAGTGGATAAGAATGTGAGTGAGGAACTGAGTTTAAATGGATCGTAATAAGATTAGGTTTTTCAGTGCATGTTCAAGTATTTTTCCACGTATCACAGGGATCTCAGAGAACAGAGTGCCCTTGGCTTGGCAGCAGCCCATCACAGGGCTGGTTAATGGTCGCTGACTGGAAGATCATTAATGATTGTTTCAAACAAGACTCAAACTGTTATTTTGATTCATTTGGATTTTGGCTCACCATGTTGAAACTCAACTCAGGCTCAGCTTGAAAATAATTTTGGCATGCATTCGTACTAAAGCAAAGCATTAACTATAGCCATTTAGCTACGGTAATACATCTGCGTATGATCCACACTTCACTTTACTGCAACAAGCTCAAGGACCAAAAACTGATTTAGACAACCATCGTTAAACAAAAATGAGCAGAGGAAGAAGATGATGACGACGAAGAAGAAGACACTGTAGATAGTATGATACAATTCAGTGTTGTGCTTCTCACCGGATAATACAATAACAACAGAACAGCAGTGTAATATTAACAGCAATAAGAAAGTAACAACAGGAACACAGTAAAACAAAAAACAATAACAGCAATAGGCACAACAGTGAACGGGCAAAGGTGAGGATGGGTCCCTTTTTGAGTCTTGGTCCTCCCAAAGTTTCTTCCTTACAACTATTAGGGAGTTTTTCCCATACGCTGTCGCACTGCTGGTGTTCAGACCCAGGCTGTTGAATCAATTCATGTGATATGGATGCTAATGCAAGTTCTGTTTCGTCTTTATGTTTACTGAACACTGAATCCGGTCAATACTTGAGCGTAAGGCTATTAAACTGTTCATTCTGACCATAAAATGTCCAATTAGGTATAGATGAATATGTAGGGAAAGGACAATGTTGATTAAGCATTTCTATCCATTTGTTCTGCTAGCATAAGCACTACCCCTTGTTTTCTTGCTTGAAACAGAAGCTGGCTAGAAATGATTCATTTGTAAAAGTGACTGTAGCTCGGCAAATTAGCAAAGAGCTGTAGTTTATCAAACTAGCCTGTCACAGGCTTAGCATGAGAGAACTGATTAAACATTCAGTCCTTTTGCTTCATAGTTCACCGAATTAGTGTTTGAATTAGCGAATATTTGAAGATTCATGTAGAAGATTCTCTACATTCCAGAAGGTTTTACAATAATAACAGGAGCATGAATCGTTTTTAGACTAGTATTGATTTTAGATTAATGACTTTATGCTCTTTCTCGCTTTACGATTTTAATATTATTGCATTTATTTCTAGATTTAACCAAATATTTTATTAAAACTCTATATTATTTTGTATATTCATCTAAATAGTAGCATGTAATGGGACTGTGGTGGCTTAGTTTAATTCAATTCAATTCAAATGTATTTCTATAGCGCTTTTTACAACTTTTTATGACATTGTCTCAAAGCAGCTTTATAATATTATATTATCTTAGAAGTCCAATCCCAAGTTGAGCAAGCCTAGGGCGACAGTGGCCAGAAAAAACTCCCTGAAAGCAATGCCAGAACAAGACATGAGGGGCTACACTGGTCCAGATGCAGAGCCTTCGTATTAGGGGTGAAAGCACTGCCATTGGACTATAGAGCTGTGGATGGATTAACCAAACAAACTGTCAAACTCTACAGCTGACTAAAACCCCAAAGTTTTAACAGCATTTTAGCCCCAACCCCAAATTGATCCTGAAGAACACACTGAGCGTGAAAGAGCGTGCCCTGGATGGGAAGCCAGTTTCTTTGATGCAGAATCTTGCAAAATTGTACCAAAAAAGTTGACATTACCAGCAGATGTCGCTGTTTACACCAACATGGTACTTAATCACTTTGTTATCTTCTGCTGGTGAAGCAGTGGAATCGCATTTTTTACCTGAAATCGGTCTATAAATTAAAAAATATGAAGCAATTACAATGACGGATGTGTGACGGGGGAATCACGTCAATTCATTTGAGATATATATATATATATATATAAATATAAAAATTATGGATTGATGTTGTGATGTCCCGTTACAGAGCCGTTAAATAAATATATAAAGGTAAGTTTTTCTAAAAATGTTGCTTTTTAAAATCAATATTAGTAAACGTTCATATTTCTTGTGTCCTAATAGCTGTTTGGATTCTCTGAAAACAAAGAAAAAAGAAGAGTAAAAAGCTTTTGTTTTAATCAGAAAAAGCCTGTTTGGAAATGATACAGACTTTGGACACGCCTGCTTCAGTTTCGCTTTATTAATTTGAACCCTCTTCTTGCTTTTTGTTGTGAGAATGCTGGTGTATATCATTGTAAAACAGGGTGCTTTAAAAAAAAAAGTTCTTTACATTACTTAGAACTTAGCATATGGCGCCTATAATTTACTTTTTTTTTTTGCCTTTCACAAAAAGTTTACCCACTGATATTAGTTTAATAAAACATTTGATGTCTGTATTTTGAAACGTAGCTTTTTAAAATCAATATTAGTAAACGCTCATATTTCTTGTGTCCTAATAGCTGTTTGGATTCTCTGAAAAAAAGAAAAAAGAAGAAAAAAAAGCTTTTTCTGAATCAGAAACATAAATAATCTGCAAAAAAAACCTAAGATATAAAATGATAGAAAATATATATATATATAATATATATATATAATATATATATATATATATATATATATACACACACACACTTACACTTTATATATTTGTATTCTTTTTATGTTTTACCCCCCGTCACTGTAAAACAGGGTTTAAAAAATATATATTAAAATAATAATAATAATAAATAAAATAAAATAATTCTTTACATTACTTAGAACTTGCCTTTCACAAAAAGTTTACCCACTGATATTAGTATTTGATGTCTGTATTTTAAAACGTGGCTTTTTAAAATCAATATTAGCAAACGCTCATATTTGTTGCTTTCTAATAGCTGTTTAGATTCTCTAAAAAAAATACATAAATAATTAGAAATCTGAATCAGAAACATAAATAATCTGCAAATAAGCCTGTTTGGAAATGATCCAGACTTTGGGCACGCCTGCTCAAGTTACGTTTTATGAATTTTCTAAATGCGGAAAAGTTAATGCACCCTGAAGACACATTTCGGCAACATTTAATGAAAAAAATAAACAGTAGTGAACCATGTGATAGGGGGTCCGAAATTACAATTTTTTTCTTAAAGATATATACAATAAAAGGTCCAGAGAACGGCAATTAACTAAACTTTTAATAAGTAAACTGTGTGTGTTTATCGGTTTATAATGCTTACCATTTTATGATTTTTAAAAACGTTTTAGTCAAAGTCCTTTTTTTTTTTAAGCAGTTTGATTTCCATGACCTCCGAGTGAACTTCTTTACATCTTTTTATATACGCTTGTAATTATAAACCCTGCGTCGTCGTCTTCTTTAGCTCCTGCCTCGAGTAGAGGTTCATCCAGTCGCCTTACTGTCTGTGAGGAATCCCGAAAAAGACAAAATCCCCCAAAACAGTAACGTTCTCACACCATGAGGTCTTTCTGCTTTGTTTAGCGAGGTAAGCTATCCATTACAGTGACAAGCCTGGAGAAAAAGCCAGGAGTCCGGGTGGGATAAACTCTCAGGAACGAGTGATTAAGCGGTTTAAAGCTCTGACAGTGACAGTGCTAACAATAGAGATGATTGAGGCTGTGTTAACGAGGGGAGGAAAGTGATATGTACAAGACGCTTTTGGCGGGATCTCTTACCGGCGCGGACACTTGAGAGCAGCTCTGGAGTTCCAGCTCAGCAGCGTTCACAGGTTCTGTCACTCCAGGCAATGGACCTGTTCCAGGAACCACAAATACAGCAGGCCTTAACCACCCGTGTACCTCACGCACATCGCATACGGCCCCACGCCGGGGTAACTGCACCCCTCAGCCTGATCCCCCAGTAGCGTTTCTATTCAAACTATTCTATCCAAATCAAGCAGGACAGCAGCAGGGAGAAGAGACGAGAAGGTGCCAGAACGTAACAAAACATTACAGCTGCTGCCGGATCGAGTGCAGGAGCCCTTCAGCAACTGTCACCTCAAACGAATGATAAAAGCATCCCATAATATAACTGCCTTTAATAAACCGCTCAAAAAAATGAAATGTGAAATCTCCTAATCAAATATCCCCTAATTTGTGTTTAATCATAATAATACAGAAATATGATACAAAAAAAAATGTCCACAAAAAAAAAAATAATCTAAACAAAAGTGAAGGTTAAGACTTAATTATGTATAAGCAATAAAATGAGTAAAATAACGGAAAAAGATGTAAAAAGCCGACGCAAACTGTCAGAACTGATGTCAAATTGAAAGAGTTGCAACAAATGTTGGAAACCTTTCTGTAAAATGAACTTCAGAAATGAACAATTTGAATAGAAATATTTACACTGTTAAATAATGCAAAGATTAGAAGCGTGGGGAGACGAGACAAATGAAATAAAAGAACGTTTCCGTCATATGCAAATAAAAAAGCTGAAGAATCATCAGCTAATGTTGATATATCGTTTTAATAGGATTAAAAAATGAGGATGGATTTTTTTTTTTTAAGATGAATGTAATGTCATTTTTTAAAGGGAAATCAAAAAGTGTTGTGAAAGTCGATCGAAAACCTGAATATGACAAAAATAGTGACTGTGAATGGAAATGACACCAGTGCAGACTAAAAAATGTTAGGGAATTAGGACAAAACCTAAAAATGACAACTGCAGACCAAAATGATTTTAAAATCATCATAGGTGTTTCATACGTGGTTTGTAAAAAGAGGCAAAAATGAATGTGGACAGAAACATTTGGCAAAAAATGTTTATAGGATATTATGTATAAATGATGTAAATGATGTTAAAAGTCTAAAAGCTCGCAGAGATAAACTAAAATACTAAAACAATAATGAAAAATGATATAAAAAAGGGCACAGTGGAGAGAAAAATCTTGGATGGAAAATGTACTGAAAATGTATGTGGACAAAAGATAACAAATAAAAATAAATAAATAAATCCCACAAAAAAAAAACAAAAAAACAATTTTCCATCTTTCTATCAAGCAAAAATAACCAGTGTGGATGAAAATCCCAACTTTTACAACAGTTACCGACACAAAACAGTGATTTTAAGAACTATCGAGACGACCCAAAAATTGCAGTTATAACGTAAACTTACTGAAAATGAACAAAATATACATATAAAATGTAATTGGACAATAAAAAGAGTACAAAGGAATTGCAGCTGGAAGAAAACTCTCTGCAGCCGGCACCGCACACCATCACTGTACGGACCCGGGTTCGAGTCCCAGAGATACCTTCTGGCCAGGCTGGGTGTCACATGGACACAATTGCCTGAAGAAGGAAGGCCGGTCGTTGGGTGGGGGGTCAGTAATATTAAAAATGATTTAAACATCTTTGATAGCTCATGCAGGTAAGATTACCAGTGTGCATAGATCTGTATGTGTGTGTGTGAAGATCGAAGTAAGACTTTAAATCACTCACATGTTACTTCTGGGTCGGCTTGCTCTATAATGCGGGGTGCTTGTTCCTCGTCGGTTTGGGCCGGGGCGAGACTGTCCCCCTGAAGCCTAAAACATCAGAACGAAAGAAATAAAGACGTGTAAGAGAGGAAAGAATTTCGTTTCATTCCACGATCGAGATAACAGCGCCAATAATATCAGGTTTAGGGCAGGAGGGAAATTCCAGCGAGCTTTGGAACTGCATGACGATTTTTACCACCCAGTGTCTGTGCTGGACCGAGTGGAGACGGCGTGTCTACGTTCAGAAAAGGTGCGGAGACAGAACGCAGACGGCTCATTGGTCTTATCAGCGATCAGCGTGCTGGGAAACGGAGGAAGGCGAAAACGTTAAAGATGTGATAACTATCCCTAAATGACTACATGGCATCTTGATCATCTTTAAGCCCCCATTGTTCTTCTCTGTCAATCTGGAGATTACAAGCCAGGTACAGAGGACGTCCTCACAGCTGGATTTTAAGGAACGGTTCCCCCAGGGCGACATGTCGTTCCTAAATAGCTAATTAGTATTTCGATCATAGCAGACTGTCTGAGGTGGGAGGTGATTGTGATAACCTCAAACTCCGCTTCGAGCAAATTCCACAACAAGACATGATGGAAAGAAAAAAAAACCCAAAAAAAAACATTTGCAATGAGGAACGGTTCGTTTGCTGCTGTGCGGTGAGGTGTTGCAACCTGAAAACTGTAGGACGACTTATAAAGGTTGCGTTTTTAAAATTCTTGCGTTTTTTTGATCTGACGCGCTTTTGCTGTGGCTAAGTGGCGACTTGTGGCTTCTTTTTTTGTAGTAAATGGAAATGTTAGGCAA
>JAUZSV010433646.1:0-10174 GCA_034780495.1 Parotocinclus cesarpintoi | reverse complement strand
TACCGTCTCGGTGCTTGGCACAGGCTGGCATGAGATAGTCGCTGTGTTTTTGTATTTGTTTCTGCAGGACTCTCTCTCTGATCCCTCGAGGGTGACATGCCTTCACTATACGGCTCAGTTCCTCTGAGCTCGATACCTTCCACCATCCTGTCAGCATCTCTGAATCACACACACACACACACACACACACACACACACACACACACACACAGGTAACTGTAATGAATTAAAGGTAAATGGTGAAATCCTGAAGCTTTTGGACTAAAGTCCTGCTCCAATACCTTGTGGGATGGGATTTGGGGACACCAGGTCCTGGTTCCTGACCAGCTTATCATCTGGGGTTCCTGGAGACTCGGTCTTACTGGGGACAGACATGGAAACGTCGGAGCAGATCACGTTTGGGCTGCTGGTCCCAGTTTGTTGGTGGGAAAACGGCAAGTTCATGGGATTCCCATCAGGCTTGATCTACAGGCAGAGAGAGGAAGGAAGGAGTTCGATCACCTGACCAATCAGCTCCTGCTTTAGAACCGCTTTATTTATTATAAAATGTTCATAAAATAAATATTATTAATCCTCAACAACACGAGATTCATTCAGATTAATCTTTCTTTCTTCATTTCTTTTCCCCTGAAATCGGGAGTTTTGTTTTTTATGGGAGTTATGGGTTTTTTGTTAAATGTCCTTTTTTTGAGGCCAGATATTTAAATATCACTTTTGGTTTTGCTTTGGAAAGGGAACTGTGGGTCCGGACCCCATCCTGGAATAGAAGGGATGCAGATGAACCAGTAAATGATGTTTGATGCCCAAGTTGTGCGCTTTTTGCATTTTGATATAAAATAAAAGACGACTTGTTAAAACCGTTAAACCCCGTCGCGCACACACACCTGTAGTGCCTGTAATGGGAGCTCTGGACTGCTGGTTGGCCCGTTGATGCCGGCGGACGCTTTAGGTTTGGTGGAGGACGATTGGTGGGTTGATTTGAGTGACCCGTGGTCACATGGTGATCGAGGGAGCAGGTTGAACCAGTGAACGTTCCTCTCACTCACAGTTCTGTAGAGCTGCAGCTGCTCGGCGTGTAACTGCCAACCGCCAAGGGCCGCAGGGACCGCACGGGGGGCCCCATCTGATTTAACGTCCTGCTTGGAGCTAGGAAAGAGTAGCGTCGGTTCGGTGGTGGACGCGGGTACGAGGGGTGGGTTCGGGGAAGGCTTTTCCACCTCGAGCAGCTGGCTGAGTTTGGAAAACGTATCGGGTTTCTGGAGGAACAGATTAAGCGAGTCTTTCTCCTGCTGTGGATCTGCTCCGGGCTTCTCCGGTGTTTCGGGAGCTCCCTCGCCGGGTTCGTCCTTCACCGGCTTCTGGATCGTCTCCGTCTCTCTCTCGACCTCCTGTGGACCTAAATCACCTGCGAGACGTTCCCAAAAAAAGGGATTACTTCACGAAACCTTTCTCGAGCTCTACACCACTTAGAACTTCGTGGTCCAGGCGTACCCTCTCCACTCTCCAAACCCTCCACAAACACCACTCCACACTGCGGAAGCACCCAGTATCGCCTCTTATAACGGTCCTGCCCCAGCATCATGGACCGGAGCGAGTGGGACGACTCGAAGAGCTTCCTCCGGATCTGGAGCTGTTGCTGTGGAAGACGAAAGGTGTCATAAGACCTGCTGGGCGTGTACCTCCTTCAGAAAGCGGCTGATCTTTTACAGCACGGGTTTACCTTGGTCAGCTTTTCCATCTGCTTCTCCAGCTCTTCCACGCTGGCACCCTGATCTTCGTCCTGAACACAATCGTTACGGAAAGCCAACGGGGTCATAAACGTGGCCGGAGGGTTACACACAGTACGATTTAGAGTTTGATTAAGGCTCGTGCACACCTCTTCGTCTGCTTTCTTTCCTTTCTTCCCTCCCTCGTCCTCCTCTTCTTCATCCAGCTCTCCTTCGTCGCTCTCGTCGTCCTCTTCCTCGTCATCCTCGCTGTCTGCTTTCTTCTTACGTTTACGCCCGGACGTGGGCGTCCCCGCCGCCTCGGCTCCTGCCCCGCTGTCGGGCTTCCCTGTCCGCTTAGTGTGGATACTCCTGAGTCTACACACACCATCATCATCATCATCATCATCATCTTCTTTTTCTTTTCAGGTTGTGTGACTGAAATATCTTACTTGCGGAGGTTTCTCTCCATAAGCCATTTCTCCCGCTGCTGGGTTGCCATGTGCTCGATATTTTTGTCGATCTCCCTAAAATGGGACAGAAAACCAAACCGGTAACCAGTTAAATCCCGTAGACGTTGGACGTTGTGTTGTGTAAGTGAGGAGGTGGGTGCTTACGTGACGACACTCTTGCTGCAGGCCAGCTCGTTTACCATGAACGCCAGGACCGAGGCTTTCTGAGAGGGGGTGTGAGCCTGGAAGGGTTTGGTCCTCAGGCTTTCGGCCAGCCCCGAGAGCTCGGTGTGACTGCAGTGAGCGACCATGTAGATGTGCAGGATCTCAGAGACGTTCTCCCGTTTTATATCCACGCTGGAGATGTGCTCGCCCAGCGCCGTTTTAGCCTGGCGTAACACAAAAGGCATTAGGAGCCGTTCTAACGCAAAAAAACCACAACGAAAGACCTTTTTCGTAACCCTACAACATTCAAACTACTAAATAACAGGGTTCTTTAAAAAAAAAAAAAAGGTCTGGAGGCCACTGAAGGACGTTCACCTTCCCATCCTTAGGCCTTTGGGTTTTTTTTGTTGACTTTTTTGGACTTTCTGGGCAGTGTGTCCTGCCCAATTTAAGCCCCCTAGCACAGGGTCACGTTTTTCTCCGGATTTTGGAAGTACACGGCAGTACCCATTTCCCCTTAAAGCCCAGAAACACTCCCATAACATAACGCTGCCACCACCATGCTTCACAGGAGGGACGGGGTATGTTAGGTGGTCTGCTGTGTTCGGAGTACAAAAAGTCCGACCATAAACCTTTTTCCAAATGGCGTTAGGGTCTTCCAAATGTTTTCCAGCAAAGCACAAATGTTAATTTTATTAAATTAAATTCAAATTAAATTCAAATTAAAATGAAATGAAATGAAATTAAAATAAAATAAAATAAAATTTAATTTAAATTTTTATCTTATTTAACTTAAATTATTATTTTATTTTATTTTCATTTTATTTTCAATTAAATTAAATAAAATTATTTTACTTCATTTTATCTTATTTAATTTAATTTAATTTAATATTTTATCTTATTTAATTTAATTTATTATTTTATTTGATTTTTATTTAATGTTATTCTTATTTTAGGTTATTATATTTTATTCTTATTTTCTTTTGCACTGCTCTGAAACCTGACCCAAAGCCCTGCAGGCTACCGAACCCCCTTCCCACCTTAAGAAGAATCCCGTGTGCCCTCACCCGCTGTCCCGGTGGAAGGCCGGGGTCACAGACCGCAGCAGAGAGCAGACGTATGAGCAGGTCCTGCAGCTGGGCAGCCCCGGGGCTCAGGTTCAGCAGAACGGCCTGCAGCATGTTCAGGGTGGGAGGCGCCGTGTCCAAACGCAGCACCTTCCCAAAGCAGCGCAGGAACTGCATCACCATCAGGCAGTCTGCCACGCAGGAGCTGGGCAGCAGCAGCCCGGGCACTCTGGACAGCTCGGGCAGAGCCTGGAAGAGGCCAGAGTGCAGGGATATCGTCAGAGCTTTCGTTAAAACAAAGTGCAACAAACAACCTGGTGCAGGATCGTGCCACGAGAGAGGGTGCTGCCGCTTTCAGCCACTAGATGGCGGTGCGGTACAGCCCCTGGTTCAGGTTTTGGGTCTGCGGTGGTGGTACCTGCTGATCGGTCAGACACATGTCCTCGTTAGGCCTGTTCAGTTCTTTCTCCAGCTCCAGCTCCAGGCGTCTCAGCTCCTGCTTGCGCTCCTTGTTCAGCCGCTTTTCGTCTCTTTTCTCCCGTTTTATTCGTTCCCTCTCCTGCAGGAACAGGTCGAGCAGAATTAGGAATTCGAATTAGGCCTCCATACTTTTATTCACAAACCCTTCGTGGACGAACCTCTGCCTTCTTCCGAGCTTCCACGGCTTTCACCAGCATCGTGTGCTGCCTCCGTCTCTCCCGCTCCTGAAACGGCACGTGCAAGTTAACGATCCCGGACGTCGGTAGGGAAAAACGGCACGGCGCGAACGCAGAACGATTTGGGTGAGCAAGCAAAAGGGGAAGATGAGCTGCACGCTGCAAGCCGTACCACTTAGGGATGCGTCGATACCGGTGCTGATGCCGTGTGGCACAGACCAAACGACAGCAGGAAAGGCTCGAGACTTGGGGTGTTCCTAAAAGTGAGTTTTAAACTTTTAGAGTTTTAGAGTGTGTTTCGTTTGCTTTGTTTACACTTTATATGAACGAAAAAAGCAAATCTGGCCGTTTCAGTATAAAGGTATCGCTGCATCTCCAGTACAAAAGGGTTTGAATCGAATGAAGCAGGCGTGTGATAGAGCGTCATTTCGGTGAGATCGCGTCCGGATAAATGGTTAAAAAGCACGTCCTTTGTCCTCTGACGGCATTAACGGGAGTATAAAGTGAAATGGGATCAAACTGAACGATCATGCACCGTAATAAATCGCTCCGGATCAGAACATTTGGTTCTGTCGGACACAAGCAGGCGACGCAGCACAATCAGAGGCATGCAGAGGAAACCTGCTGACGAAGCGCAAGCACACGAGGACAAAATAAACCTACCCATACCATATCTAGTATATGCCACTCCAACTCCTGCCAGGAAGAGTTGGCGAAGGATTGAGAAAGAAAGAAAGAAAGAGAAACACAGTTAAAGCACCTTCAGTTCCCCCGGCGAGAGCTTTTTAAATAAAAAGAGAATAGATGAGAAGGAACTGGAAGCGTTTGATCGGGAGCTTTTGTCCAGCAGACGGAGGAGAAACGTCCAGAACGTCAGATCATACCTGATACTTTAGGAGGATGGCTTGCTGTCTGCGCAGCTCCTTCTCCTGATCCAAAATGAAACCAGGATTGTCCATTTGTTCGGGGTGAATTAAGCCTTACTCTGTGTGTGTGTGTGTGTGTGTGTGTGTGTGTGTGTGTGTGTGTGTGTGTGTGTGTGTGTGTGTTCGGAGCGTTCCTACCTTGGTTCGCTTTTCTGCTTCGAGCAGTTTTGCGTTCGCAGCCTCCTCCTTCTTCCTCCTCTTGGCCTGAAAATACAAAAGGAGAAGATTTGGCCACCCCAGCGCCACTCCCTAACGAAAAACGGTGTCATGTGCCACGGGCCCAAAGTGGGCACCACCAGGGCATGCAGGAGAAGGGCACAGGGCAGAGTGAAGTGATGGGTACAGGTAATGGTACAGAGGTTTGGGAAGGGGCGCACAAAGACAGGGGTACAGAGAGGAGTGCAGTGACGGGCACAGAGGGCACATTTAGAATAACAATTCATCAGCTCCTTTTTAATCTAAATTATATCCAAACCTAACGTTGGGTTAACTAATAAAAAGGAGCCAGGCCTCAAAAATGTTTACCTCTAGTACTTGCTGAGCTCGAAGCTCCTTCTGCATCCGAATCTGCTCCACACGTCTCATCTTCTCCTGCCGGGAAATGGATGAAATAAAAACCGAAACAAAGGGAACAAGAGTAAGAAGAGGACGGGGGTTTTTAGCAGACTTTAGTACAGAGCAGTGAAGTTTAAGCACCTGATGCTTTAAAAGTTTCAGCTGCTCTTTGTGTTTGCGCTTCTCTTCGGCCGCCAGCAGAGCTAAGAACCCAATAAATCAAGCAATCAATCAATCAATCAATCAATCACAAACCGTTTGGGGATGGAGGACGGGTACAGACACACACTGGGGTGGGGTCAGAGCTACAGGAAGAGCTTTAGGCTAAATAGTTTAGAGTTTTAAACCATAAACAGACACTTTCTCATGCTTTATCCTGATCAGATATCGCTCCTGTATGAACATCTCATGTGCTTCGTTTACCACACGTCCAGGCCAATTGTGTGACGGGGTTACCTTGTTGTCTCTTGGCCTCTTTGGCGGCGTGGGCGAGAGCTTGCTTCTCCAGCTTTCGCATCAGTTTGATCTGAGCGGCCTGCCGTGCAATCTCTGCTTCAGAGGGAAACAGGAAGTGCATGGAGATGGTCGGTCAGTGCATAATAACGCTCAGAAAGCTGACGATTGGGAAAGGGCAGGAAGCGGCTCGGGCCTGACGGAAGTGTTTACGGTGCCACGAAAAAAGCCACAGATAAGCGTTTTAGATCCTCAAATCTCATTGAATATGAAACCAAGAGAAACAAAATACATCTTTCATCTCTTAAACACCTACACGAGCTCTGGAACGTTTAATAATAAATAAACATCCTGCGGGTTTAAAGCGGCACATTTTGGATGTCAGGCATGGGCCTGTTCAGCATGGCATCATGCCAACGGTCAAGCACTGGCGGTGCTGTGGTGGAAAGAATGATCTCCGTTTTATTAACTCTTACAATTCTGAACCTTCTTATCAACTTTTTATGATCATTTTGTTCTTAAGGTTTTGTTTTGTTTTCTCTTTGTATTCGTTTTGTTTGAGGATCTGAAACCACGGAATAACAAAATCAGCACTTTTTCTTTGCAGCACTGTATCTGCAGGATCTCTTAATGTTCATTTGCCTTTAACTGGTTAAACTGGTTAAACTGGTCAGAGGCTGTCTCTCACCCTGAGCCTCTTTCCGGCGCAGTACTTTAGCGTCCGATGCTTCCCCGGCGCTGGCGGCTTTTCTTTTCCGATGGTGGCCGTCGGACCTCTGGGCTAAAATGCTAACGAGAACCTCGTCCTCCTTCAGCAGGCACCACTGCGTCCCCTAAAATAAAAACAACACAACAAACGCCTAACTCCAACCAACGATCGCTAACCTCACCACAAATGTACAACATGGATGGAGAACTGGCCCCGACCTCGGGCCCTTGCCGGGCTTCGTAGAAATCGCCGACCCGTATTTTGGTGCTGAAGCTGAAATGGTCCCGTGTGATGTCGCTTATTCCGTTTCTCACCAGGTACTGAAAACCCAAAACGATTAGGTCGCCCGTCTGAGTTATTCCTCCATCCATGCACATTTCATTCTTACCTTTATTACATCTGGGTACTGCCGCAGTTTTTTACCACAGGGGGCGTAGTAGGCCACCTCGCCCTGCACACGCCCGCTCACGGTCCTGATGCGAGTCTCCCTCTGCCACCTTTAAACGATTTGGAACGAAACGACACGACTAATGAGGATTGGTTCAAATGTCTTTATCTTCCCAGGTCTATATCACATGCAACAGACCCCGCCCCTGTCCCTGCTCCTGTCCCTGCTCCTACCCCAGTCCCAATCCCTGCTCCTACCCCAGTCCCAATCCCTGTCCCTGCTCCTACTCCTGTCCCAATCCCTGTCCCTGCTCCTACTCCTGTCCCAATCCATGTCCCTGCTCCTACTCCTGTCCCAATCCCTGTCCCTGCTCCTACTCCTGTCCCTATCCCTATCCCTATCCCCGTCCCTATCCCTGTAACTATCCCTGTCCCTATCCGTGTCCCTGCTTGTGCCTGGCAACAAACCCCAGTGGTCCTTACAGAGTCTCCAGTCACTCCTTCTTATCACCTATGCTCTATGAACCACAGGACTGGGACATATCCCTAAAGGACACTCATCGAGGGCTGCCCAGTTACAGGGACGGGGGAACTGTGCCCATGGCACCTGTTACAGTCCTACTACCACAAACCTGCACCATGCCCACTAAGACCAAACCCAAACCCACTGCGAGACGGGTGATAAGGTAGAACCTGCTCATGTTAAAGTGATTTTGTGACGTACCCATATTGGAGCGGTCTCCGTAACGCCTGCTCGTCCGTCACTCGTCGTCTCTTTCCCGAACCTGACGGACAAACGGCCGACACAGACACAATGTTTATCTGTGAGGGGCACACGAGGGTGAGAAGGGAAGGGCACCGTCCCAGGACGAGTACAGACGAGCTTTAGTACCTGCTGTAGGTGGGGTCAGGATGAACGATGAAGACGGGGGGCTGTGATTGGTTAGAGGAAGTCGCCCTGGTTTGGCAGAAGTATTATGGGATGGCAGGCTGGGCGAGGTTTCCGTCATGGAGCCTGGACTTTTACTGAGCTTCTGTAGAGCGGGTGCTGCTGGGCTCTCGGGATCCGTGTTCAGATCTTCATCATCATCATCGTCGTCGTCGTCGTCGTCATCGCTGTCCTCGTCAGAGTCCGTATCCAGATTAGAGCTGGAGTCCAAACCTAAGAGAAGAGCATCAGATAAAGCGTCCGATGGCGTCGGGGTATCCGAACGTCTGCGCTAGGCTCCACAAACCTGACAGGCTGTCCTCCTTCTCGTCTTCCTCGGCATCATCTTCATACCCTGCGGAATCCTCCGAGTCTTTGCTGCTCTGAAGGTCTGGCTCCGCCCCCCTGTGCACGGATCTGGAGGTACTCTGGTCGGAATAAAGTGCAGCGCTCTTGGATCCGGTGCTCAGGTTGATGGGAGTGTTAGAGCACGGACCGGTCGCTGCTATCGCAGCCCTGTCGGAGGCTTTGGAGGGACGGAAGCGAGGTTTGGTGATGAGTGCGAGCGGGGCGTCCTGTTCGGCGCTCTGGATCCCGCCGTTATAGGAACTCGGCACCGTGGAGGAGAGAAACAGGTTGGAGTGATGACCGGCTTTCTGTAAGCGGAATTCCGGAAGCCGTGTCTGGAACGCCGATCTGAAGGCATCCTGGGAAAGAAAGAGAGAGGCAGAGGAAGTGTGTCAAGGTGATCTTTTAGTCTCCACCGACCGACAAGAAAGGTTACAGCAACTCAGATACCTGTGCTACACTTCCAAACTTGAGGCGGATGGGCTACAAGAGTTGAAGCAGAGCCATTTCAGCAAGAGGACTGAAAGCCGAGGCTTCGTTGGGCACAGGTTCAATAAATCTGGTTACAATTTGGCGTCGGGGGGGCATGAATCCATGCCAAGCCTATCACGTATTGACAGGGCAGGCTGGTGGAGGTGGCGTAACGGTGTGGGAACGGTTTTATTGGCACAATTAGGGCAGTTAATGCCAATCAATCGTAGCTTTAATGCCACAGCTGGTTCTTCCCAGTGCTGATCTGAATCCAACATAAATTATTTGTGATGTGGTAAATCAGGAGATTCTGCAATAAGTGCGATGGCATCATGCCAACGTGGGGCCAAATCTCAACGGAAAGCTTCCAAGCATCTTCTGGCAGCCATGCCAACAAGAACTGAGGCCGTTTTGAGAGCTAAACTTGTTTTTATCACCTCAAAACGATTCTTTATCCTACCACGTTGCCAAACGATCGTCTTACTTACGAGCTTCTTGGTTAAAGCCTTGCTCCACAAATCGAGCATGATAACGTTACAAAGGCTTTTTGAGGAGGTACCTGTTGAAGACGCTCATCTGGAGAACTCCTGCTGGACGTCTTCAGGGAGGACGCGGCACACGGTTTTGGCGACAGGGCTTTGGACGGGGCCTCTGGGTCTCGGGTCGGGTCGGGGCTTCCCGTTGGTCCTGTAGCCTGGGTGAGGGTGAGGGTGGTGTGTTTGCTGTGCTCCTGACGGGGCGTCGAGGTAAAGAGGGGACGTGAGGAGGACCTGCATGGGTTCGGCTGGACCTTCTGTGGGGAGGGAAGAGAGCAATGAGTCAGCTAGTTATTAAACAAAACTGAAAAGTCGATGATTAATAATTTAAGAAGGTAGAAGAACGTTCAGGAAGCCTGGTACTGCCGTTATGTTCCCAGTAAACCATTCGTTGTAGGAGGTTACAGAGGAACGGCGGGCCCTGTTAATCCGTCCCAAAAACCAACCCAAATATCAGACCTGGGCTCTCTGTTCTTTCTCCGACTCAGAGTCTCCACCTTCCTCATCTTCATCCACCTCATTCTCCAGATCTCCAGAGTCCAAGCTGCTGAGCGTCTCGCTATCTGAGCTCAACCCTGATTGGCTATCGGGGTTGCTGGAAATCTCCGCGGTACACAGATTCTGCTGTATCACATGCACACACACACACACACACACACAAACACACACACACACAATGTAAGCAAAATCATGCAAGTACAGTCGATTCCGGTTAATGGGACCACATCGAGACGTGACCGTTTTGGTCCTAATAACCGGCTGGTCCGATTAAACGAACATGCCCTATGTTAGAAGACGGGACGTGCTATGTAACA